>WNGS01090753.1:0-10158 GCA_020271785.1 Procambarus virginalis
AGAAGTCTTCCCAATGAGTCATTAGGAGTATCTCCCTATGAGATGCTCTCGGACTTAAGTGCCGTATCCCTCTCAAGGCTTTCAAGAACTCTCTATGCGATGCCACCATAGTGAGCAGAGCATCAGAATGTGCCCCAGTTTCTTCAAAACCTCCAACACATTCTCGAGAGGGTGTATTCCTTTGCTAGAAACAACTATTGAAAGCCAAGAGAGGATGAAGACTCATTACGACAGCACAGCCCAAGAGTAAGGAAATTTAAACCGGGAGACTTCGTACTTGCTATTTCCCTATCCAGGTTCTCCTTTGCAAAACAGGTTTTCAGGACCCTGCCGTGTGAAGGAGTGCAGAAATAATCACAACTACGTTCTGGAAACTCCAGATAGGCGGCGGAAGACCCAGTGTGTCACGTCAACCTGCTGAAGCTATATCATGGTACTCTCCCACTGTGCTAATTAACTACTCAACCTTTACAGGTCCATACCGCCACAGTGAGACCTTCCCTGCTTCTCTCCCGAAAGCACTGACACTCAGTCAGCGCTTTCCAACTCGGAAATCCTAACTGATATCCATAATTACTTTCAGGACAATAAGAGTGCTCCTTTACAATGTTTAATCCCTTCTCGCCTCGCCAAATATCACCAAGCCTTTCATCCTCCATGTCGACGACAGTGGTACCAGCATCGGGGGTGACCTGATGCAACAACGAGGCGAAGAGATTCTATCTACTAGCTACCAGGAACACAGCACGATCAAAAAGGCGCTACTCATCGTCCTGAACAGGCAGCACTTTGCACCATACCTGCAAAGTACTCGGTCTAACCCATCTACACGGACCACAACCCTCTTCACTTCCTGCAGCCAGCCCAACTCAACAATCGACTACTTCTACGATGGGCTTGCTAGCTGCAGATTCCAGCCTGGAGATTGCTACACCCAGGAGTCTGACTACATCATATCAGACGCCCTCTCCAGCGTCACTGAGGTAGAGACTGCTCAATCTATACTCTACCTCCTGAAGACGTGACTTCACCGGAACCGCAGGCTTCGGGGGAGAGTTGTGACGATAATCTCTTCAAGAGAGATTGAGCCTGCTCTCCCTATATTAAGTCACGTCTAATGCTACAATCAAGATATGATCAGCAGTAGCAAAACGTTTGTCAAGGCAGCCACACACACCTGCATACCACCCCTGCACCCCCACACTCCTCACCGCCGGCTCGTCGCCTGTACTTCAACTAGCTAACTACCAGTGTCGGCCTGCCTGCATTCTGATTGGCTGGTCGAGACCACACCACTTCAGCCCTGCACCACTCACGCTCCTCGCCGAGTCGACTTCTAGGTCGCGCCAAGAGACTTTCCTCAGAATATTCTTGTGCTCGTGGCTGTGAACACCTAATTGATATACATCGTGTATCAAGTAGAGGTTCTTAGCTTGCGCTAAAATTCCCAGCACCACTTATATTACTAACTTTATTATTTGTATTATTGTTAACGTAAACCGTCACTTATTCATTTTTATGTTAGTTTTTTCACTTGTTATTTTTGCACTATGCCTAGCCAAGGAATTGTCTTTATTTAAATTTGTTTTCTAGAGTAATTAAAATTTCATTGTTTATACTTTGTGTTTTGTATGTCTTCCCCTACCTTACCACAGACAATCAGGCAAGCAGTCTCTTTTTTTTCTGTATTGTGACCAGGCATTGACATCTGCCATTGGAGGACTGCCGAACACCCTACTCCACTACTTTACCGTCACAATATATATATATATATATATATATATATATATATATATATATATATATATATATATACATATATATATATATATTATATATATATATATATATATATATATATATTGTCGGGGTGTCACGGTTCTTGTTAGTGAAGGGTTAAAGCAAAGGTAGACTGGATCTCCTCTCCAGGTGGTTGCTCCGACAATAACCCTTACTCACCGTCGTTCTACGGGTCTTCCCTCGATCCTCTAGGCTCCACTGCACACCCCGGAGAGTACCCCAGTCGATCTCACAACCGGCCTTAAATTGCAAGATGAGTGGAGGCACAGATCGTTCCTTCAATCTGTGGCCCGTCCCGACACAGAACTCTTACACAGCCTTTAAGGTCGCCAACTGGTGTTTTTAGGTGTCCACCCTGGAAACACAAACCGAAACTGTCTCTATTTTCCGCTTGTTACAACTTGTAATAAAGTTGTTACATCTTCGCTTAACGTGTTTATGAGGTATTAAAACGTTGTTACAACTTGTTATATTGGTTGTTATAGCTGGTTAGGAGGTGTTAAAACTTGTTCGAACGTTGTACCAACGTCGTAGTATCGGTGTGTGTTTGGCGGGCAGTAACACTGCAGTGGTGAGGTGTAATTGTGGTAATTGTGGTAAGAGCAATTTCAAATAATATGGTATCAGGCAGGTCACTCTGTTTTACTTCATTCGAGGGGTAGGACCTGGGAGAACTCGGTCCCGTCCTCCATCCGTCCGACCTTCTATTATTCCTCCCATAACTGGAGAATGCGGGCGGTCGGTGGTGTCCCTCTCGACGCGGACATAAGGCTTCTTCTAGCATGTCTGCTCGATCGGCCGCGGCTCTCAGGTCCTTGATGTCCGCCTCCTTTACTCTCAACCTAATCTCGGGAGAGAGAACGGACATGAACTTTTCCATGACCATCAGCCCCTTGATGTCTTCAGCCGATCTTGCTCCTTCTGACTCCAGCCATTTCAAGAATTTCCTTTCCATGTCCCTCGCCGTCTCCGCATACGATTTTCCTGGCGATCGGGTACATTCTCTGAACCTCTTTCTATAGCACTCCGGCGTCAGCTTGAACGAATGGAGCACGGCCCATTTTACTGCATCATAGTTGGTACATTCCTGGAGATCGAGCATATTATAAGCTTCACGAGCTTCACCAGTGAGCCTTCCCTGAACTAGCTCTGCCCACTCTGCCCTCGGCCACTTCTTCAATGTAGCGACCCTTTCGAAATGCTCGAAGAAGCCCTCAGCCTCATTAGGCACGAAGACGGGCAAATCCCTCTCTCTCACTCGGCGGTCTTCCTGCTGTTGTGGTGGGGCAGTTGGAACTAGTCCTTGCTCAGCTCGCTTCAGCTCAATCTCCTTGTTCGCTTCAACCTCCTGCAGCTTCGTCCTAGCATCTATTTCGCGCCCCTCTCGTTGCAGCTGTGCCTCTCGTTCTTCCCTGCGCAGCTGTGCTTGTGCCTCTCGTTCTTCTCTGCGCTGCTGTGCTTCTCTTTCTTCTCTGCGCAGCTGTGCTTCTTGTTGGGTATCTGGGGCTTGAACTCAGAAATTAACTTATTTAATTATTGTATTGAAATAACTCGAAGGACCACTCACTTTTGAGAAAAGAGGGAAAACAAATAAAAGTGATCATTGGAATGACACTAGAGAACCAGTGTCTATGGAAACTCATTTAATAAATAATCACTTGAAAATAATGAAGACTGTAATTATTAATTAAAGCACAATTATGGATGAAATGCGATAATATGAACTGGGTTGAAATTATAGGGATTTAATAATTATAATATTCTCGATAAATGATCTCTAGCGAGAAATGGAGATGTTATTTATACTTCTCCAGAGCATTCGATCGTAACAGAATAAAAACTGTTACTAAATAATTTCAATTAATAACTCTAGATTTACATTATCAGGAGTCATATTATCAGCAATATGCTCAGATTAAATTATATTAACACTACTGTTAGTGGTGTTAAGAACTACTGCAATTAGTAAGGTAATAGTAAATTATTATAATATAATAATAGATGATAAGTGTTGGAAATTTCCAACACTTCTCGCTCTGCTTCCTCGCGCCTCAGCTGTGCTTCTCTTTCTGCTTCCTCGCGCTTCAGCTGTGCTTCTCTTTCTTCTCTGCGCAGCTGTGCTTCTCGCTCTGCTTCCTCGCGCTTCAGCTGTGCTTCTATCTGCATCTTCATTATTTCCAGCTTGACACTGCGCCTGCTGCCACTGGATCCCCGGCTGCTGCCACCGATACTCAGGTTCTCTCCCACACTAGCAGGTGTCTGTGGCCGTTCCTCTCCTAAGGCTTCATCACGTGCCTTGAGCTGTGCCATGATCTCAAGTCTTCTTTCTCCCACTTTGGAAGCTCTCAACTTGATCCCAAAGTGGTCGGCGATCGTCTGCAGCTGTGCCTTGGTGCACTCCTACAGTACTTGTTCGTCTCTCGTGTCAATAAAACTGGCTACTTTATCATCCTCCATCTTGTGACTATGAGTGAAAACTTAGGCCTGATATCTAATACCACAATTACAACCTTGATCTTGCTCGTAATCCTGGCAAGGTCGCCAATGTCGGGGTGTCACGGTTCTCGTTAGTGAAGGGTTAAAGCAACAGTAGACTGGATCTCCTCTCCAGGTGGTTGCTCCGACAATAACCCTTACTCACCGTCGTTCTACGGGTCTTCCCTCGATCCTCTAGACTCCACTGTACGCCCCACTGTACGCCAGTAACACTGCAGTGGTGAGGTGTAATTGTGGTAATTGTGGTAAGAGCAATTTCAAATAATATGGTATCAGGCAGGTCACTCTGTTTTACTTCATTACACAGTCACAAGATAAATGGAGGGGATGATATCAAACACCAAAGAGTTTTGGTATTTTACTTAAAAGACAACGAGAAATATATATGCATCAATGTATCAGGAATAATATATGACAACTGCTCAATCCGTAGCAGAATAATCTGGAGCGCACCGATATGGCAACATCCGGCAGCGCCACGCGTCACCTGTCAGATCTCAACTGACCGGGGCCCTCGCGACCGTGAGAAAGACTAGTACTTGTTTTCTAATTCTATCACGATCCCCGTTTATTTAACTTTTTCGCAAAACACTGTATTCAACATTCACATGGCATACTTATGATTTCACTGGCCTCACGATCAATATCTTATTCATAATGCACTCACAGTGACTTTTTCACCGTACCAAAAGATTACTCTATTCTTAATAATATTTACTGTGAATGCACTCGCTTGATCACTGAACTTTTCTTTATATCTATACTTTCTCTTAAAGAGATATCACTGGCAATCACTTCACGTATATGATATTATTCAGTACACAGGCATGTACATAGATAAATCAGTAATCAAATTACAGGCATATATATATATATATATATATATATATATATATATAATCATGAAGATCAATACACAGGCATTTATATCAATAAATCCTAGGCTCATAGCCTAACACCAATATCTGGTTTACTACCAATATGTATAATAATAATAATCACAGGAAATTAATAATAGTCACAGTAAATTCTTTGATGAATCCTGGTGCTTGCACACACCCACACATAGATATATATGTAAACTGATACTGTGAGCGCTCTGGGTAGCCTCACCACACACTGTGCTCTCTGTGACTTAGACTCAGGTGAGACTTGCTCACGACATATAAAATATCCTGACAAGAATAAATATATATATAGCTAACTAAAGGGGAAATGGGAGGGTAACTGTAAACACCTACTTCACCTATCCTAGGATGACAGTTGGGTTGTAGCTCCTGGTCCAGGCTCTCGCCTCGTACACCCTCCAGAAACACAAGCCAACGCCTTAGGATTTTCGCGTCTCGCCGCTTTCTGTACACTGCAGGTCCGTGCTCCTTCCTCTACAGTACGTCGCAGGGTTGAAGTCGGTCTCCTGGCCGTCAACTTTCCTCCCAACTACGGCAGCCAGCCTACGTCTCGGCGGTCGTCGCACGTTTCTCAATTAGTCCTTGTCACTGTACTCCCAGAGGAACTGCCTCTGACCACTACGAAGTCACTGTGAAGTTATCAGCCGTCCCAGATGATACTGCTTAAGCTCCACACGCACAGCACCCGACTTCAGAGCACTTGAAGCTCACTTCACTGTCAAATCCCTCGTCGTCTAGATATATCGCTAGGTATTTGGGAAGACTTCTCGACATGCTTGCATCCAACTGTTGACTCGTAGGGTTCCACGAAGGTGGGGATACTGTCAAACTTGACAGGATCGTCGATCACACGTTCAACCTGGTTGACAAGGCAGTCAACTCGGTTCACTCACGGTGGATTGGCGCGGCCACTAAGCTGTCTCTTATTCTGGTGAACTGCCAAGGACGTCACACGTCGATGCCCGGCCCACTTCTTGCAACGCACCTGTCCCTGAGCACTTGTTGCTCAATATTCTGTCAATTCCTTATCTGAGCCACATCGGGGTTGCAGGAAGACCTCACAGAGTGCGCGCTAACAACTGGAGACGCTTACATCCACTGGAGTTCGGTAAATCCGTCACTCTGACAGGATGACCGGTCGCACGTCCTGCCTCTCGGACGTGTCGTGGAAGACTGATCGCGCTAAGGCGCCACCACGGCTGGACTCCCCCTGCCTATGTGACGTCACATTTTCCAAAGTAGGTTTTCATTGGCTCCCAGTGCCACGTCGCTGACGGTGACCAATCTGGCGACACTGACGTCACACAGTTTTGGCGGGAAAACAGACTCGCCAGCGCCATTTTGGCTCCCTAAAGGGCCTATCCCACAGGCCAAAATGTTCTTATTTCACAAATTTCTCGGCTCATCGAGAATAGTGTTCTCTCCCACATATGTTCAATTGATGCCTGCAACGTAGAGAACGCTCGGGAATAGTGGACATGACTCTTACAGCAGGCGTGGGAGAATTAGAAGGGGGGGAACACCGTCACAATATATATATATATATATATATATATATATATATATATATATATATAATCACCTCATTCTTTGGGGCACACGTGAGGAACACAAATGCGAACAAGCCTGAATGGTCCCCAGGACTATATGCGTTTAAGGCGTCTTGTACATACCAGTTGCGTTGCTCCTGGGAGTATGGGTTCGAGTCACTTCTGGGGTGTGAGTTTTCATTCGCATATAGTCCTGGGGACCATTCAGGCTTGTTCGCATTTGTGTTCCTCACGTGTGCCCCAAAGAATGAGGTGATTTGGTAAAATGCTATGCCCAAGATAACCATCCGAGTGCCGGCGGTGGGGTGGTTCAAATAGCTTCGGCTATCACCTCATTTTGTCCGGTCGTGATGGTCAAGTGGTTTAAGGCGTCTTGTACATACCAGTTGCGTTGCTCCTGGGAGTATGGGTTCGAGTCACTTCTGGGGTGTGAGTTTTCATTCGCATATAGTCCTGGGGACCATTCAGGCTTGTTCGCATTTGTGTTCCTCACGTGTGCCCCAAAGAATGAGGTGATTTGGTAAAATGCTATGCCCAAGATAACCATCCGAGTGCCGGCGGTGGGGTGGTTCAAATAGCTTCGGCTATCACCTCATTTTGTCCGGTCGTGATGGTCAAGTGGTTTAAGGCGTCTTGTACATACCAGTTGCGTTGCTCCTGGGAGTATGGGTTCGAGTCACTTCTGGGGTGTGAGTTTTCATTCGCATATAGTCCTGGGGACCATTCAGGCTTGTTCGCATTTGTGTTCCTCACGTGTGCCCCAAAGAATGAGGTGATTTGGTAAAATGCTATGCCCAAGATAACCATCCGAGTGCCGGCGGTGGGGTGGTTCAAATAGCTTCGGCTATCACCTCATTTTGTCCGGTCGTGATGGTCAAGTGGTTTAAGGCGTCTTGTACATACCAGTTGCGTTGCTCCTGGGAGTATGGGTTCGAGTCACTTCTGGGGTGTGAGTTTTCATTCGCATATAGTCCTGGGGACCATTCAGGCTTGTTCGCATTTGTGTTCCTCACGTGTGCCCCAAAGAATGAGGTGATTTGGTAAAATGCTATGCCCAAGATAACCATCCGAGTGCCGGCGGTGGGGTGGTTCAAATAGCTTCGGCTATCACCTCATTTTGTCCGGTCGTGATGGTCAAGTGGTTTAAGGCGTCTTGTACATACCAGTTGCGTTGCTCCTGGGAGTATGGGTTCGAGTCACTTCTGGGGTGTGAGTTTTCATTCGCATATAGTCCTGGGGACCATTCAGGCTTGTTCGCATTTGTGTTCCTCACGTGTGCCCCAAAGAATGAGGTGATTTGGTAAAATGCTATGCCCAAGATAACCATCCGAGTGCCGGCGGTGGGGTGGTTCAAATAGCTTCGGCTATCACCTCATTTTGTCCGGTCGTGATGGTCAAGTGGTTTAAGGCGTCTTGTACATACCAGTTGCGTTGCTCCTGGGAGTATGGGTTCGAGTCACTTCTGGGGTGTGAGTTTTCATTCGCATATAGTCCTGGGGACCATTCAGGCTTGTTCGCATTTGTGTTCCTCACGTGTGCCCCAAAGAATGAGGTGATTTGGTAAAATGCTATGCCCAAGATAACCATCCGAGTGCCGGCGGTGGGGTGGTTCAAATAGCTTCGGCTATCACCTCATTTTGTCCGGTCGTGATGGTCAAGTGGTTTAAGGCGTCTTGTACATACCAGTTGCGTTGCTCCTGGGAGTATGGGTTCGAGTCACTTCTGGGGTGTGAGTTTTCATTCGCATATAGTCCTGGGGACCATTCAGGCTTGTTCGCATTTGTGTTCCTCACGTGTGCCCCAAAGAATGAGGTGATTTGGTAAAATGCTATGCCCAAGATAACCATCCGAGTGCCGGCGGTGGGGTGGTTCAAATAGCTTCGGCTATCACCTCATTTTGTCCGGTCGTGATGGTCAAGTGGTTTAAGGCGTCTTGTACATACCAGTTGCGTTGCTCCTGGGAGTATGGGTTCGAGTCACTTCTGGGGTGTGAGTTTTCATTCGCATATAGTCCTGGGGACCATTCAGGCTTGTTCGCATTTGTGTTCCTCACGTGTGCCCCAAAGAATGAGGTGATTTGGTAAAATGCTATGCCCAAGATAACCATCCGAGTGCCGGCGGTGGGGTGGTTCAAATAGCTTCGGCTATCACCTCATTTTGTCCGGTCGTGATGGTCAAGTGGTTTAAGGCGTCTTGTACATACCAGTTGCGTTGCTCCTGGGAGTATGGGTTCGAGTCACTTCTGGGGTGTGAGTTTTCATTCGCATATAGTCCTGGGGACCATTCAGGCTTGTTCGCATTTGTGTTCCTCACGTGTGCCCCAAAGAATGAGGTGATTTGGTAAAATGCTATGCCCAAGATAACCATCCGAGTGCCGGCGGTGGGGTGGTTCAAATAGCTTCGGCTATCACCTCATTTTGTCCGGTCGTGATGGTCAAGTGGTTTAAGGCGTCTTGTACATACCAGTTGCGTTGCTCCTGGGAGTATGGGTTCGAGTCACTTCTGGGGTGTGAGTTTTCATTCATATATATATATATATATATATTATATATATATATATATATATATTATATATATATATATATATATATATATATATATATATATATATATATATATATGTGTACTTCCGCCTTCAGTTTAGACCTATGTCTTATGTGTGACTCTCTGTCCTGCGTGACAGTGAATACCAGCATTACCTTCACTTTAATAAGAATTAATCGAAATCCTCAGATTAGGCAAAATTGTAATTAAATTTGTCAATAAAGATGTTAATAATAATAATAAAGAAAAACGTGAAAAATTCCTTATATTACCAATTCGAAGATTTTTTCTTCAAATCATAAGCCGAGGTTTCGTGTTATTTTGATCATTAAAAATATATATGAAAAGTTGTATCATATGCAAATGATGAAATCAATGTGTTTTCATTAAAAATGACTAAAATGTTCCTGATTTTCCGATTATATTACCGAAAGAAAATGAACACGTAAAACCGCTCTAATCCGACTGAAAAGTCGACAAATGCATTCATAACAGAAATTCTCTCCTAATCAATATCTTACTCACTATTTTTAACGAGGTACAAATGGTTGATTGAAATAATGTATTTGAGGGATAATTTGCAATTAATTACGTGTTTGCATCATATATATCGTACATTTTATGAATTAATATTCATGTTATCTCGCGATATGTGATTTGGCCTTCAAATCTCAGAATTTCGCTTAATATTGCCCTCTTTTGCAAGTTTACTTGCATATTGTTTTGTTCTAAAATGCATCGAATTTAGCAATATTTTGACGTTTATCATCCTTTTTTCCTTAATGAAACATAAACCGATATCAACGATTTAGGCAATATTTTGACGTTTCTCCACGTTTTTAATAATTTTCGGTTATTGT
>WNGS01090765.1:0-13260 GCA_020271785.1 Procambarus virginalis
GAGGGGTTTGGGTCACTACCAATATCTGGTCCAGTATGAAACTGTAGTTCATGTTGAAATTGTGCAGAGCCAAAGCAGATGTCCAGTGAGGCTTCATAATTGGTTCTGTAGTTAAAGTAGGTTGCAAGGTAGGGCGGCGAAAGAAGAGTATATGGTGTAGTGTCTAAGTAGTTGTAGAGATCGGTACCTGCAGTATTTTGGGTACCTCGACTCCATGTGGGGTGGTTAGCATTGAGATCACCTGTAACAATGATCGGGTGTCGTAATTGGTTAAGATAAAATTCCAGTTCATTTGAGTTTATTGTGCCTCCAGGGTTGTATATACCCAGAAAGGATATGTGTGTACCATTGTAAGGTATTAGGCATGCTAGAACTTCTAGTTTACCGTTCACAAAATACGTTAGTGTTACAGGTTTACATGTCATATTACTTCGTGTTAGAAGGAAAATACCACCCCCCATACGGTTGGGTCTGTCCAGTCTCTGCATCTGAAAGTTTTTAAATACGGGATTTTGTTTGGGAGTGAGCCAGGATTCGGTGATGAATGCTAAGTCCGGTTTGGATGAGTAGAGGAATTGTTTAAGTTCTGTGAGGGATGTTTTAATGCTTTTTGCGTTCCAAGTCATGAAGGTTAGGGGAGCCATTTAGGATGTTTGTGTTGTGGATGTGTCTGTTTTCTTTGGTGCGCCAATAGTGGTGCGTGTTGGATACCTAGATGTGGACGGGGGTTGTGTCTTGCTCTTGGTACTGGCGGTTGGGGTTTGTGGCACGTCAGCCTGGGGAGTGGTTTTGGTGAGGCGCGCTAAGGAGGTAAGTAGGAGTTTTTCCATCATCTGATCAAGCAATGTGTGTCCAGCAATGGTAGCTTTATTTGGGCGGATGTCAGTGTCTGTAGCTGTTGGTGGGGGGTCTGTTGGGTCAGCCTCAGGGGTGGGTTGTGGTACTTGGGCCAAAAATTTTGTTAGAAGTCGGTCCAGGGTCTTTTCTAATGCATTTTCGATGCGAGTAACAATCGTTTCAATAAGATTATTTTCGATGCGAGTGACAAGAGATTCAACTAAATCAGGATTCAGTTGTGTGTTATGTGAGAGATGGTTGGACCCTGGGGTTGCGGGATTGTCGGAGACAGGGATATCCGGTACACGCGAAGGTTGTGGTTGGGTGTGAGGTAGAGGTTGGTGATGGGCTGAGGAAGGTCGTTTTAATGCACTGCTGTATAGCATGTTGGTGGTAGGGAGAGCCTTCATTTTCGCTG
This sequence comes from Procambarus virginalis, assembly GCA_020271785.1. Taxonomy (NCBI): domain Eukaryota; kingdom Metazoa; phylum Arthropoda; class Malacostraca; order Decapoda; family Cambaridae; genus Procambarus; species Procambarus virginalis. The sequence goes on from WNGS01090765.1 coordinate 1,256, forward strand.
CTGCTGCTACGTAAGAAGGACATTGTTTAAATGTGATGTCGTGGTCGCCACCACAGTTTGAGCAGGTGAGTGTATCCGATGCACAGCTTTGTGTGTAGTGGGGACCAGAGCATTTCCCACATTTGATATCTTTAGTGCAGCCTTTCGAGGTATGATTAAAACCCTTGCATTTAAAACATTGGGTGGGGCGTGGAACATACTCCTCCAGTTTATGGAGGAAGCCGTTCAACCAAATCCTATCAGGGGGAACGTAGTCAAGAAAAGTAAGCAGGGCGGTGCCTGTATCACTCAGTTCTCCGTTCGTTCGTCGCATAAATTTTTTTACTTCATAGAGTGGGATGCCATTCGTCTTGAGTTGTGCCTTGATGTCTTCTGCGCTGATGTCTACAACATGCCGGATTACATATTTCACTAGTCTGTCTCCTAGTGGTTTATAGCACTGAACTTTGTAACCACAGATGTCAGTAATGTTGGAAATCTCCAGTTCCGCGCTGTGGTTGTGATCCACTGCGATCAGGTTCTTTAGTTTATTTGGTCTGATATCGTGCACGTCGATCCCGAATTTTTTGGGGATGGCATTATATAGGATGCTTTGTGCCCTACTATTTCGGAAAATACTCTCATCTTCGCCATCAAAAGCAATGATAAAGGTTTGTAACTCAGAAGAGCTTGGCCTACCTTGGTTAAGCGGTGGTTGTTGATACTGAGGCCGCGTGGCGTCGGCCTCATTTCTGTTTACCTCTGTTAAATGGCGGCGCCTTGCCTCCAATCTGTTCGCCTTACTATGGTATTTGCTGTCCAAGAATTCTCCTTCGGGCTCCTCTTCTATGACCGGGTGACGTTCAAGATCCAATGTTGTGGTATGCGGTAGTGGTTTTCCAATAGCTTCTACGGTATCGTCCATGGTTGTAGGAGAGACACCACGTGCGCCTCCAGCAGCCGCCATGACACCGGCCACCTCCGCGGGAACTCACTCACAACACACCCAATCGCGACCGCGTCCAACACGCAACCCCCAAGCGTTTTCCAGTCGAGGTGGTTTAGGCAGGCTATTGCAAGCTGGGGAATAGCCCAACTACGATCGTCTCCTTATAGACCTCAATCGCAGGGAGCGATTGAGAGGTTCCATTCCACTCTGAAGACCCTCCTAAGAGTGTATTGTGCAGAACAGGGAGCGGAATGGGATGATGCTGTCTGTCCAGCCCTGTTCGCGATCCGAGATGCTATAGTTGAGTCTCTGGGATTCTCTCCATTCCAGCTAGTGTTTGGGCACGAAGTAAGAAGCCCGTTATTGATGCTGAAGGAGCAGTTGACGGCAGAGAAAACATTAGTGACAGTGGAAGAGTATGTGCGGGGATTCCACGAACGATTGAAAACGGCGAAGGAGCTGGCTGCTGATCACCTGAAGACAGCTCAAGAGAAGATGTCGATCTGGTACGACAAGAAGGCTGTCCCAAGGGAGTTCGAGGCAGGAGCCAGAGTGATGATGTTGCTACCTGGGAGAGGTAGAGTGACGGAATCACGCTTTGGTGGTCCATACTCGGTTGTTCGGCGTGTGGGTCCTGTAAGTTATGAGATCAGTAAGCCGAATCGCCCTAACAAGACACAGGTATGTCATATCAATCGTTTGAAGCCATACTTCCCAGAGGAGCAAGAGAGTGTGGGAGTGAAGGGAGCAACACAGTCGCAAGAAGGGAAATTGGCTCTGTGTATGGAGATGAGCCAAGTGTTGCCAGCAGAGGAAAGAAAGTGGGCCCGTGCCGATGGTACGCGCCTGTCAAATACAGAGAGTTTGGTACATCTAGAAGAGAGGCTGCGTCATCTGGATAAAGGGAAAAGGAGAGATTTAGTGACCCTGATACGAAGGAACAAGTCGCTCTTCACGGATGTGCCCCGACGGCACAAGAGTGTGGTGCACGAGGTGGACGTGCGCGGAGGAAAGCCAATCAAGCAGAGCGCTTATCGGGTGAGTCCTGAAAAGAGGAAGATCATGCGACAGGAGGTGGAATATCTGCTAGCGAATGATCTCGCTGAGCCCAGCAATGGTGAGTGGAGCTCGCCCTGTGTGCTGGTCAAGAAGAGTGATGGGTCATATCGTTTTTGCACCGACTATCGTAAAGTGAATTCCATAACCGTGTCGGATTCTCACCCGATGCCCCGAATAAGTGATTGCGTCGACCAAGTGGGAAACGCAAGGTTTGTCACCAAGATCGATCTGCTGAAAGGATACTATCAAATCCCTTTGTCTCCGAGTGCGAGAAAGATCTCAGCGTTTGCTACTCCAGACGGATTGTACCAGTATAAAGTACTTCCGTTTGGTATGAAGAACAGCGGAAGTTGTTTCCAGAGGATGATGAACGAAGTGCTAAGAGGGATGGACGGTTGCGCCGTGTATATAGACGATATTGTGGTGTACGCCGATAGCTGGAAACAACACATGAATCGACTTACAGAGTTATTCCATCGGTTGGAAGAAGCGAACCTGACAGTTAAATTGGCCAAGAGCGAATTCGGAAAGGCCCGATTAGAATACTTAGGTTTCATCGTGGGTCAAGGGAAAGTGACTCCAGTAGACCAGAAAGTGAAGGCAGTCAAAGAATATCCGAATCCCAGGACGAGAAAAGAGTTGTTACGATATCTAGGGATGATCGGGTACTATAGAGGATTTTGCAAGAACTTCTCGACAGTGGCACACCCTCTGACTGAATTGCTATCTAAGAACGTTAGATGGAAGGGGGAAGAAGCGTGCCAGGAGTCCTTCGAGAAGACCAAGCAGTTATTAACCGAAGCGCCAGTGCTGATTTCGCCCGACTTCGAGTCAGACTTTATCTTGTACGTCGACGCTAGTGACGTGGGGATTGGAGCCATGTTAGCTCAAGAGAAGGACGGAGTTCACCGTCCAGTAGCATTCTACTCGAAGAAATTCGAAAAGTACCAGAGGGCTTATAGTACAGTGGAAAAGGAAGCCTTAGCCCTGATCCTGGCACTGAAGCATTTCGACGTCTATGTCGGTGGAGGTACTAGACCGGTGCATGTGTTCACCGATCATAACCCCTTGACGTTCGTGCACAGGATGAAGAACACGAACCAAAGGCTGACAAGATGGGCCCTACTGTTACAAGAGTACTGGCTAGAAATCAGGCACATTAAAGGAAGGGAGAATGTGGTAGCAGATGCCCTCTCCCGGATTTACTAACCGATATGACTCTTATTTTAAGGGGAGGGGTATGTTACGGTGCCCTCGCCTATCTCTTCGTTTGCCTGCTTTAAGAGTCATATCGACTCTCCCTACTGTTTCTCTGAGGTACATGGAAGTCTGTTGGTATGTGTGGCGACCAGATCGGCCGCCAGTTAAGGGAGAAAGGTTACATTATAAGTTGTAAGTAAGGGAAATTGCGCCCTGATGAAAATGAAAGAGTATCCCCTACTGCAGATATGACGTTTTGAATGGACACTAGCCGTGTGCGGATTGGGTGGCTTGGGTCACGGGCGACCAATCAGAGCCCGCCGTGACGTCACCGAGTGCCCGGGCGGCGCCAACGTCAGATTGACCTGACAGTAGAGGCGACAGGAGCACCTCAGTCAGCTCTCAAGGATTGGAGGCNTATATAGAAGGCACTAGTAAAGCTTGACTTCAAAAATGCTTTCAATCAAGTCAGACGAGACGCTGTCCTCAGGGCTGTACACAACCATTTCCGTCCCCTTTACCCGTTCATCCGATCGTGCTACAGTGGGGACTCTAAGCTCCTTTTGGGGAGCATGAAATAAACTCCTGTGAAGGTGTCCAACAAGGTGACCCCTTAGCACCCCTCCTTTTCTGCCTAGCTATCAAAGAGGTCACTGATAGTCTGACAAGCGAGCTAAACATCTGGTACCTGGATGATGGCACTCTCGCTGGAACCCCAGAAACCATTTGGAGGATATAAGGAAAATCCAGGAGCAGGGAGCAGCCTTAGGCCTCATTCTCAATGCATCCAAGTGTGAAATAATTTCCCGCAACCCAGACATCACTGGGCAAATACAAAATGTTCTTCCAGACATTCTCATTGTCGAGCCACCGGACTGCACTCTCCTGGGTGCCCCCATTGGCCCACGAGCAATCGAGGAGGTCCTGGCTGCAAAAATCACTGATCTAAAGAGAATGCTGGACAGGATTGACAAGATTGATGCCCATGATGCTCTCTTTCTCCTCACAAGATGCCTGTCTCTCCCTAAGTTGACCTACTTTCTGAGATGTTCTCCATCCTACAGCAGCCCTAAGTTAAATGTGTATGACACCCTTCTGAGGTCCATGCTGGTGAAAGTCCTGAACCTGCCATTGGACGACTCTCAGTGGGAGCAAGCAACCCTTCCTGTAAGACTTGGCGGCCTTGGTGTCCGCACAGCCTCCCAAATTGCTCTACCAGCCTTCCTTTCCTCCTCCCATGCATCGCACGACCTCGTCAGAGATATCTTACCTGCAACCTTGAGAGATTCAGCAGGAATACACGATCCTGCTTTCACTGAATGTTCAAATCAGTGGGATGTTCTGGCAGCCCCAGCAACCATTATAGAGCCAACAAAACAACACAAACAGTCCGGCTGGGACCACCCTCTAGTGGAAAAAGTAGCTGATGCCATGCTCAGCGCCGCAACATCAGACAAGGAGAAAGCCCGCCTCAGAGCAGTGCGTGCCCCCCATGCAGGAGACTTCCTCCTGGCAGTACCCATGTCAGCAATGGGCACGCGCCTAGATCCAGAATCCCTTCGTGTAGCAGTGGCCCTCCGCCTTGGTGCCCCAATTCACACTGAATACAAGTGTATTTGCAACAGGGTGGAAGCAGACCAATACGGACTGCATGGGTTGCATTGTGGAAGCACAAAGGGCTGGCATGCAAGACACAACGAGGTCAATGACATCATCAAGAGAATCCTCGTCTCAGCTAAGTGCCCAGCGGAGAGAGAACCTCGCAGCCTAGGGGTCCAGAACCCGGATTTCCCCGCACTTCGCCCTGATGGCATCACCATATACTCATGGAAGGACGGTAGACAGTTGGTGTGGGACTACACATGTGTATCCACCCTGGCTGACACCTACGTACACTTCGGAGCTGATCAAGCAGGTGGGGCGGACAACCACAGGGAAACAGCAAAATCTCTCAAATACAGGCGACTGGTAGGCCAATACCTCTTTGTTCCCATAGCGTCTGAGATACATGGCCCCTGGGGCAAGAGTGCCTTGGGATTTCTCAAGGAATTGGGTTCCAAGCTAATCGACGTCACCAGAGACCCAAGGGCTTGCAGTTTTTTGTTTTAGCGCCTCAGTGTGGCGATCCAGAGGGGAAATGCTTGCTGCGTCCTAGGTTCCTATCCGGAAGCGGAGGAGCTTCAAGAGATACATAACCTTTAGGCATTTGTCTTGTATGTTTTGTAACCTTTAAATACACAATAAAGCATAAAAAAAAGGAAGGGGGTGGTAGGAGAAAAGCACACAGAAACTGTATTGGAGGGGACCTACATTCCCTCCAATGCGTTATGTGTGATTTCCTCCGAGGCTATGGGTCCCCCTTCTTGAAGCCAGAGGTGGTACTCCCTTCCTTTTTTTATTTAAATATATATATATATATATATATATATATATATATATATATTATATATATATATATATATATATATATATATACATATATATAGAGCTTTTTGAAGGAGTTGGGGTCTAAGCTATCGAAACAACTAGAGACCCTAGAGCTGCCAGTTTTCTTTTCAGCGCCTTAGTGTGGCAATCCAGAGAGGAAATGCTCACTGCATCCATGGTTCCTGCCCGCCATCTGAGGAGCTGGAGGATCTATTCACCTTGTGACAGGCAGCCTTGTACCCTGCATGTAATCAATATTGTAACTTTTTTTGTGTAATGACATTTTCAAATAAAGTTAGATAAATATACACACACACCAAAAGAATAGGGGTGGTAGGAGAAGAAAATATCAAAGTGTTCAATGAGGATTATTGTATTGTGGGTTGGGTGTTGTCGTTCCTTCTTTATGGACAACCCAACCCAAAACTTGGTAGAGTGCTTATACTTTACCAGGAGATTATGCTGGGTGCTTCTGGCTCTTGGAGAGGGGCTCAACGTCACACGTTTAGGGGTTGCGGCTCCAATACTTAGTCTCGTTGTCACGTGCACACACCCACTCGAGCCGCTGTGACTCCTTCACTCTCTCCTTATGTGATATGATCTCCTCAATCCCCTTTGACTTATTAGTTTTCCATTCTACCCTGTCCACAGCTGTGGTTCTTGGTTCTTTCTCTCTCTCCCCTTCTTTTTACTTCCTGGGAAGTCTCACTAGGACAAGGGCAAACACCAGCAAATTTGAATGCATATACTGGACAAAGCACATACACAATACATACACACATATAATAATAATAATAATGAATCCTACACTCTATACTATTTCAGTCAGGTTGCACTCCAACACCATCAGAACTCTATCATCTGCTTATCAAGTGGTATTCTATCTCCTGATTCACCACCTAATACTACCAACCTCCTCAAGTAGGTCAAGTCTTATAACACAATGTTGCACTATCAGCAAGAGAATATATATCTATAAACACATACAAGGAAAACCAGCGTATGAATGCAATAACACAAATGTTAGTATAAATGTTCCTTGATATACAACAATGATCAATCGATCACCCTACCAATCGTGGAACACATATGTATGTCGGGCCTTGCATAGTAGGCTGACAAGTACGTTCTGTACTTCAGTATACGTTCTCCTTGGCACAAAAATGGCAAACTATCACTCACCTTTCACTGCGTCTTGCACGCTAATGACAACCAAACACTCTACCAACTCCCTACAAGTAATCAACTAGAACTTCCCTTCCACATCTGGACGCTCAGTACCCTGACATCTTCAGGTTCTTCCGGGTTTATCTACCAGGATCCTCCGCAGCTCTTCCAGGCTGCTACACCATGAAGTCTTCCTTGAGTAAATATGACGCTTCACCACTTCTACTAGGGTCCTTCACAGCTCTCCTGGCTGCTACACCATAAAGTCTTCCTTGATCAACAATGATGCTTCAACATTGGCATCACAGAAACATGTGAAACTTTATTCTACTACACCTCTTCTTACAGCTTGAGATCCTCTTCCTCACTGTATGGCTGCTCTCCCATAGAGCACAGTACTTTCCACTACCTTGGAGTCTCATCAACTACTCCCTCTGTGCTGGCTTCGAAGTTCTCAGCAACTTCTTCCCCAAAGACAAACCTGCAAACCATTGACTCACCATAAAAATGTTTCCTTATAAACACCTTATAAACACAAGAAATAATCCACACAATTTGTTTGCATCCAACAATTATCTGCTCTCTACATACTGTGAGAGTGGACTCCCCCGTTTGGGCTGGTCCATGCTCCGCCTTGCCAGGCTTCCTCCTCACTCTAGGAGGGTCCTCCGCCGCCAGTCAGTCAGTTGGCTTCAGGCGGTCGACGGGAGAGGATGCGCTGCTCGTCCCTCCAGCTGTCTCTCTCATCTCCTTCCTCTTATTTAGGCTTCCTGCCTTACCAACATGTCTAACTTATCAATAAACATTCGCTACTGTCGCTGGGCACACGACCAGGTACAAGTAATGAATATAAACTGGCTTAAATTGTGCTTACCACAGATTGTCTAGTCGAGGACGCTCACCCGGAGCCGGATCAGGGCGCTCCCACGGCCCACAATAATGTCTCTGGACGGCTTAACAAACTCTCTTTGCCATGCAGGACTTGAGACCACAACGTTCCCAGCTCGATTCCACAGCTGGAACGTCTACACACTTCCTTTCTCTTGGAGGTATATCACTAGGGGTTCCTCTCTGACAGGAGCTCACACGAAGCACAGCTTCCCCTCGCAATGTCTGGTACTCAAGTGCGGTCAAAGCCCTCTCGAAGCGAGCCTCATGCCTCCAGCATATTATCCACATCTCCTAACCAGTCATTCATCTATTTTCTTATTCACTGCCCATAATCTCAAATTGTTTATGAAATCCAACCAACTATTTTACATGTGTGTCTTCACCTCTATATTTCCTACACCTTCTAGTCAGGTCAGGCTTGATAAAATAATTCTCAAATGGAGACTCGTTTCTCAGCTGCCTGGGATATAACAGGGTCCACAAGGTCTTCTCTGAGTACTCTTTATTTTCTTCTCCAAGGCTATGGGTCCCTGCACTTGCACCAGAGGTGGTACCTATACATATATATATACATATATATATATATATATATATATATATATATATATATATATATATATATATATATATATATATATTGTTACGGTGCCCTCGCCTATCTCTATCGTTTGCCTGCTTTAAGAGTCATATCGACTCTCCCTGCTGTTTCTCTGAGGTACAGGGAAGTCTGTTGGTATGTGTGGCGACCAGATCGGCCGCCAGTTAAGGGAGAAAGGTTGCATTATAAGTTGTAAGTAAAGGGAAATTAGCGCCCTGATGAAAATGAAAGAGTATCCCCTACTGCAGATATGACGTTTTGGAATGGACGCTAACCGTGCGAGGATTGGGTGGCTTGGGTCACGGGCGACCAATCAGAGCCCACCCTGACGTCACCGAGTGCCCTGGCGGCGCCAACGTCAGAGTTGGCCTGACAGTAGAGGCGACAGGACGCACCTCAGTCAGCTCTCAAGGATTGGAGGCTCTACAGGCCTTTCTCAGTGAATTAGAGCTAGCCATCGCAGCCCACCTAATATATTGGAGACCCCGCGCTTCTGGGAAGTGAAAAGGAACCGAGTTCATTGAGCAGAGAAGTGCCAAACTCAGAAAATTGTCGGTGGCGACGCTGGACGTTGAGGGCCTGGGAGGTGTAGCGGGCAGGCTTAGCTGTGACCGGGTCACATCCACTGAGGGTGCAAGAGGGACGACACCGTTCCTAGGACCAGGAGCAATGCCTTGTGGAAGGAACGTGTGTGTGAATATGGTGATTAGCTCAGCGCCCATTGGTGAACCAAGATTGGGATAGCTGAATCTCAGGGATTGGAACGGCGACGACGCGAAGGCTTCATGACACCTGAGGACCTGTGGGAACGTTCCTGGATTGCCAAGGATCGACTCAGGAAGCGTAGGACCCTCAAACCATCGAGGGACAGGCGTCGTGAGCCAGGAATGTTAAGGTAGATCATTTTCCCTCCCATTACCCCTTTGGCAGCAGAATAGGCTGCAGGGCAGCTTATGTCCAGGACTGTCAGAGAGGACAGTGTGTGTGGACGGCAGGACAGTGAAGAAGAGGAGCCGACGTGGTGAAGAGGCCCTTCTGTGAGAGAGTGTGTGACTCCTGTCTATCTGCCCAGTTGAAGGAGCCTGGAGAACGTGAGAGAAGAGTTGCTGACAATCTCCAGAGTTATTATTATTATTTTCATTTTCTTGTATCACTTGTAATCATATGTGTGATCATGTAATTCGTGTCAGTAAATTCACACATTTTATTATTGTGTTTAAGTGTGCCTCCATTGCAAAATTTCTCTATTGAGCATACACGAGGGTTATCATAGTACCATTTAGGGAACATCACGTTCCCTATAGAATTTCTTATTGCCTAGGGAGTGGCACACAGCACAGACTTATATAAAAGTGTACCCTTAGCCATCCGATCAGTACTAGTGCCTGAATGGTGGCAACTAGTAACGTGGTGGTTAGAGAGACGTAAAGCCACACGGACCTTCAAAGGAGAGTACCCTGGGCCGACAGTCCAATAGTAGATCTTGGGAGTAGCAACACTGGCAACAAACAATATATATACACCCACTGAACTGCATCGCTGGGGTGCAGATATAATAACCCAGCTGGCGACCTTGTTGACGAAAAGATAGAGAAGACAGGCGGGAAAGGAGTTCCTGCAACCTTTTTGTCTGGCAGGCAAGACTCAGGGGAGTTACTGTTATAAGGTGAGCCTGAGTCTTCCTTCACTCCTCCTCGGGTCTAGGCCGGCGCTGTTAATAGCAGTTTTCCCGTGGTTGACTGAAGGGCTTCCAGGGTGAATCAGTGGCACCCCTTTTCAGTGGTGGAAGCAAAGACCTGCGGAGGTGGGCATTGCTGGTCCTCTCCTGTGGGACCAAGGAGACTCCGGTGAATCCCGGGAGTCGGAGGGGCTGAGCATTCGGCCTATTGAGCCCCTAGCAGCCGAGTGCTAGCAGAGCCCCGGCCCACCCCCCGTGACAAGAACTGGCGACCTTGCCAGGATTCGAACCACAGTAGCCAAGAACTGGAGACTTCGCCAGGAAGCGTGGATCAAGCTACAGTGTTGCCAAAGGTGTGTTGATCAAGCTACAGTGTTGCCCAAAATTTCGAGACAGTGTTGCCAGGGAACTAATACAGTGTGGCCAGTGAATTCAGGGGTACTGTTACCTAACCAGCTAAGGAACTGAGACGGTGAAATCAGTACCTACTAACTTGTCTGTGCTGTCATGTATGCTCGACGATATAGAGATGGAGGAGGATAAAGTAAAGAAATTTATTGACACAAGGGACGAGAGATTTTTGGAAGAGTGTACCAAGGGCCAGCTCCAACAAGTGGCAAACCACTTTGGGATTAAGTTGAGGACGACTAAGGTCGCGGAGCGAAGGATAGAGATCATGGCACAGCTCACAGCTCGAGAGGAGCCATCTCAAGGAGAGCCGTCCCAAGAAGAGCCTTCGAAAGGTGAACCGTCCCGACTAGAGCCACCCCAAGCGCCTACCAGTGTGGAAGGAATTCACAGTGAACATGGGAGCAGTGGAAGGTCCAGCTGTAGTAAGAGGAGCCTGCAACTGGAAATAATGAAGATGCAACTGGAAGCCCAGCTGAGACGAGAGGAAAGAGAAATGCAGTGAGAGGAAAGAGAAGCGCAAATGCAGCGAGAGGAGCGTGAGCGAGAAGCACGGCTGCAGCGAGAAGAAGGAGAGAGACAACTGCGACTGGAGGAGATAAAGACAAAGAAAGAAGTAGAATTGCGTCGCGTTGAGCGTGGTCTGCCCGCACTACCTGCACGGCGGGATGACTTCAAGGTAAGGGAGCGTGACTTACCTACGTTCGAACCACGAGAAGCTGAGGCATTCTTCGAACATTTTGAGCGGGTAGCAACTTTGAAGGAGTGGCCAGAAGATGATTGGGCTGCTCTGGTCCAGGGCAGGTTGACTGGTGAGGCCCGGGAAGCCTACAACATGCTGGACCTAGAAGAGTGTGCTAATTACGACGCCATTAAGAATGCGGTGCTCCACTCATTCCAGCTGACTCCGGAGATGTACCGGAAGCGGTTCAGAGAGTGTACAAGAGCGTCGGGAAAGTCTTACGCCGAGACCGCCAGAGAGATGGAACGGAAATTCCTACGATGGTTGAAGGCGGAGGAAGCGGTATCGGCGGATGATATCAAACGACTGATAGTGATGGAGAAGTTTATGTCAGTGCTCCATCCTGAGTTGCGAGTAAGGGTGAGAGAAGCAGGTATTAAGGACTTCAAGGCTGCAGCGGACCGAGCCGACATGCTGGAGGAGGCACTACACCTCAGGAGGGAGGGGCCGCCCAGACTTTCGCCTTACCTCAGGTCGGGAGGGAACTCTAGGAGTTCAGGAGGAGCGAGGACGGGTGGGGACTCTCCCAAGAGTAGTGTACCCGAAGAAGTAACCCGGTTCAAGAGCTCAAGGGACGCGGGGAGGAAGCCCCAAGCTGTGAGCAGTGGACCTATCTCGGGAGCGAGTGCTGCTGCCCGGGAACCGACGACAGGGAGTCCTAGGAGGACCCAGGGAACCTCTACCGTTTGTGCTACCAGGGTGACTAGTAGAGGGTCGCCCATGAGAGGTGGTCGGTGTTACAACTGTGGGGGACGAGGACACTTTGCAAGGGAGTGCGGTCGCCCCAGGCACGGTGGAAACGTGGCTTTCGCGAGGATAGGAAGCGAGGAAGCCAACGATAATTCAGGTGTTATGCCAGTGATAAGGGAGAAGAGGATTCACCCCCTTTGTGTGTGAGGGGACGGTG
>WNGS01090768.1:0-12797 GCA_020271785.1 Procambarus virginalis
AGATCATCATTTTGGGTAACCTGGTACTTTGGTTGTCTCGGGTCAATAGCACCCAATCTTCTGCAATCCGACTCTAGGAGGATAAAGAGGGCATAGTTCCTCTAGCACGGACTTTATTGACGAGTTGGGACCTCGGCAACAGTTCTCGTCACCAGTTGACACTCGCACCCCTACACGTCGGTCAGAGATGATGATATTTACTTAGGTAGGGAATTAGCTTTCTTTTTTCAGAGCACAAAGTTCGCTAATTCTGTAAGTATCATATTTCATTCAGTGGGAAAAACTTGCTTTATGTCCTATAGAGACTCGGCAAGGTATGCCTACATTCTTGGACTACCTAATTCACTTTTGGAGCAATTAAATGTTTCATTTGTTTTAGAAACTCAGTTTCACTTACTTAGTAGGATTTTCTTGCCCTTATTCTCCTACAGTGAGTACCGGGTACAAGATTTCCTGCGATCTTGATTTATTAATCATTTACCATCTTGAATTAACATTAATTGTTAACGATTCCACAGGATAGGTACCAGTTGCCACGTTGTCCTGTTTCTGACATTCACCATATCACAACAGTATATTCGTTGTCATTTATTTGCTAATTTTCACCATGTTTCGTCTCCAAGCTTTCCGTACGATCCAGCAGGTGAAATAGGGAACTTAAGTCGTGCCAAGAGGACCGAATTACAAACTCTTGCACATGAGTATCAACTAGATGTTCCCCATGGAGCCAACAAGAATGAGATATACAACATACTCTTAGATCACTTTTTAGATGAAGGGGTAATAGACTCTGACACTCACGAACATTACACTATTGCAGATAAACAAGATTGGCCACTATGAAACTAAACTCGAACTTGCCAAGATCGAGCGAGAGCAACAAAGGAAGCAGCTGTAATCAAGGAAAGGGAGGCGCATTACTCAAGAACAACAGGAACGTGAGGGCCCTGGCAAAGGAAGCTCCAGCTCAAGAAAGAAGGAGCCTCTTACTCAAAGAACAACAGGAACGAGAAGCCGCCCTACTCGTGAGCGTGAGCGAGTACAGCTGGAAGTAAAACAACGTCACCTGGAGATGCAACGCGAGCATGAAAAACAGCAAGCGGATCTGGCTCTAGCATGTCGTCGACAAGAACTAGAGTTGGAAACTACACACCAAGCTCAACGCCAGCAAGCTACCGCCAGTCTTCCAGTAAGTTTCAATGTCTCCCATGCAAGTAAGTTAATGCCACCGTTCGTAGAGTCAGAGATCGACGTATTCTTTACCACCTTTGAGACCCTAGCTAATCAACTTAGCTGGCCTGCCGACCAATGGGCTACCCTCTCAGAGTACATCTTACAGGTAGAGCTGCAGTCACACTCAGTACTTTGGCGTCTGAGAATGACTACCAGACCCTGAAGCAAGCAGTGTTGGACGCCTACCTTCTCTCCACCGAAAGCTACCGACGAAAATTCCGTGATCACCTTAAGGCAAGTACCACCACCTTTCTAGAATTTGCCAATACCAACGGAGATATTTTATGAAATGGCTGGAAGCAGCACATGTCTCTACCTTTGCAGAACTCGTCAACCTCATGCTAGTTGAAGAATTCTTGAGGCGTGTACCTCCTCCTGTCCGTTTATATTTAGCAGATAAAGAAGAGACCGATTACGTAAAATGTGCGAAGTCGGCTGACACTTACAGCCTCATCCACCGGCTGACACCAGAACCACCTACCAGTAAGAAGTCTTGGTACAGTTACGAGAAAGTGAGTGCAGATCAAGCTAGCTCGCAATTGTACTGTAAGTATTGTAGACTCTATGGACATACCATAGATAAATGTGGTAAGTCTCAATACAAAGGTACTACTGAATCTACTAAACCCAAACAGACTCCTCCTAAGTCCGGTAAGCCTGTGATGAATGTTGGTGTTCATGCTAATGATCTTTCTCTCTTCAGTAAACACCTGTATCCTGGAACTGTCTCTACCAACGGTTCAGATTCGGAGGGACGTTTCAAACTGAAGATCTTGAGGGACACAGCGCCTCTTCAATCAATAATCTTGAAATCAGCTGTGCCCAATGTCGCCTACCGGGGAAACCGTCTTCATCACTGACCTCACTGCTACTACTCCTTATCCTCTCGCCAGAGTCCACCTGGATTGTCCCTTCGTGACCGGTGAAGTCCAAGTCGCCATCAGGGAAAAGCCTTTTCCCATGCCTGGAGTGCAACTTCTCCTGGGCAACGACTTGGCAGAAGACCTGCAACCGACCAACCTGATCGTCATGGACAAACCCCAGGTGTGTACCTCTGTAATGGATAATCCTATCTTTGAGTATGTTCCAGCAAAGGTTCAAGAGAGTGATGAAGTTTCTCCTCCGGTTTTGGTGACCACCCGTGCACAAGCTGCACGACCGCAACCAGCTGACTCTACTGCTACCGCTGTCCCTCAAGACCCTCTGAAACTACCCCCAAATCTTACCGCTTGGAGTTCCGTAAGTTACAGAGGGAAGATCTTACCTTGACACCATTATTCTTCCAGGCTGAGACTCAACCTGACAGTATCCCTGGGTTCTTCCTAGAGAACGAGTTGCTCTACCGCAGATACAGACCCAGTAAACTGAAGGAGGAGGACGATTGGGCCAACGTCGAACAACTAGTGATTCCTACCAGCCTGCGGCCCACTATTCTACACCTGGCCCACGGAGCACTGTCACACTACGGTTTTAACAAAACCTACCACGGAATTCGACAAGACTACTACTGGCCAGGTATGGTTAATAACGTCAAACAGTACGTCACAGAGTGTCATACATGTCAGATGGCAGGTAAACCGAACGTCTCTATCCCCAGAGCACCACTGACACCCATCCAGGTGCCTGCGGAACCTTTCCACAGACTTATTATAGACTGTGTTGGTCCTTTACCTCGGACCAGTTCGGCAACGCCTATATACTAACCATCCTGTGTCCTACCACCAGATTCCCCATAGCAGTTCCAGTAAAGAACATTACGGCTGCTACTGTGGTGAAACACTTACTGAAGATCTTCACCCAGTATGGATTTCCAAGGGAGGTTCAGAGTGACTGTGGCACCAACTTCACCAGTGATCTCTTCAAACGGACACTGGAAGAGTTCAACATCACACAGGTACTGTCCAGCCCCTATCATCCTGCTTCACAGGGTTCTCTTGAGCGTAGTCATCAGACTATAAAGCACTCCTAAAAAAGTTTGCAATGAGACCTCTAAGGATTGGGATAAACAACTTGATCTCATCATGTGTATTTTCAGAAGTCTTCCCAATGAGTCTCTAGGAGTATCCTTATGAGATGCTCTACGGACGTAAGTGCCGTACTCCTCTCAAGGCTTTCAAAGACTTTCTACGTGATGCCACCTTCAGTGAGCATCAGAATGTGCCCAGTTTCTTCAAAACCTACAACACATTCTAGAGGGTGGATTCCTTTGCTAAAGACAATCTATTGAAAGCCCAAGAGAGGATGAAGACTCATTACGACCAGTACAGCAAAGTAAGGAAATTTAAACAGGGAGACTTCGTGCTTGCTTACTTTCCTATACCAGGTTCTCCCTTGCAAAACAGGTTTTCAGGACCCTACCGCATCAAGGAGTGCAGAAACAACCACAACTACGTTCTAGATACTCCAGATAGGCGGCGGAAGACCCAGTTGTGCCACGTCAACCTCCTGAAGCTGTATCATGGTACTAATCCCACTGTGTTGCTAAACTACTCTACCTTTAAAGGTCCATACCTCCACAGTGAGACCTTCCCTGCTTCTCCTCCCGAAAGCACTGACACTGAGTCAGCGCTTTCCAACTCGGAAATCCTAACTGATCTTCATAATTACTTTCAGGACAATAATAGTGCACCTCTCATCAAAATCTTCAAGGAACATCAGGAGTTGTTCCGAGATGATCCACAAGAGTGTAATGTGACTCAGCACGACATCCAACTGCTCCCTGACACCCGGCCGATTCGCCAACCATTCTACTGAATTAGCCCTAGCAAGAAGGATGTCATGCGTGCTGAGGTACAGTACCTGGCCAACCTGATGCTTTCCGTCCCATCTCACTGACCAGTTGCATGTGCAAAACTTTGAGAGAATGGTGCTTAATAGATTAATGTATAGAGTTAAAGAGCACATGTCACCTGATATCAATGGTTTCACACATGGTAAAAGTGTACACAACTGTATCACAACCTTTCTCACTGTTCATGGAGATAAACGGCACAAGTACACAACATTTCTTGATTTAAAAAATGCCTTTGATATTGCTAATAGTGAAGTGATTATGTACGAATTAGCGAGAATGGATATAGGGGGACATTTATTACAATGGATACGAGGCTATCTTACTAACCGGAAGTCCTCTGCACTGTTCCAAGGCTACAAGAGTGAAACTAAAGTAATGCAACTAGGCACCCCACAAGGAGGAGTACTCAGTCCTACCTTGTTTAATGTTCTAATTAATGCTTTACTAAAATCAATTCCAACTAGTCCGGCAAACATCACTATCAGCTATGCAGATGACATCCTTGTGCATACTAAAACCCACCGTGAAATGCAAACAGTCTTAAATTGTATACATACAGCTTGTGAGAGCCTTGGTCTTGTAATCAACGCTGCTAAAACTAAGGTATTTAACAGACAAATTGGCAACCGCAAAAGTGGACCACGAAAACTCAAGATAGATAATATACCAATAGACTATGTCTCTTCTTTCAAATACCTTGGAGTCTATGTCCCTTGTACCTCAACTGCAGTCAATAAGTTACATCAACAATGTAGAGACAGACTCAAGGCTCTCAGAACTGTAGTGGGGTACAGCCCGAAATATGGTGTTAATATTAGAATAGCAAGAATGATGTATTTAGCGTATATAAGGTCTCTGATAGACTATCATGCACCAGCTTTGGTCCTGCAAAATGGCAAAAGTATTGATAGACTTGAAAAAATGCAAAATGAAGCACTCAGAATTATACTTGGCTGTCCTATAACTACCAAAGTTCTCAACATGCGGAAAGAATTAAATATACTTAGCATTAGAGATAGAATATTTGAAATTAATCTTATGATGGGACTAAAGCTTCTGCGTGATAACAAAAACAACATTGTGTCAGTTGCTCTGTTAGAACACATACGAAATGGAACTAGCGAGTCTAAGTGGATTCAAAGAACAGCCACTCATATTAAAATGATGGGACTGCACGATGTATATACAGATGAAAGAGTACAGCACTTCCTTCCACCCTGGCAGATAGTACCTTTTGACATCCTGACCCCTGCATACCCCACCAAGAAACTAATCACAAACAACCCTCATGCTCAGCTTGCTGCTAAATTAAGCACCATAGAACACATTCACAATATACAAGCTGAAAACAACATTGCACAGACCATATACACTGACGGATCACTCAATACAGCTACAGGGAGGGCAGGAAGTGCTGTTATTGCTCATCAGCCCGATGGCAGCACAATTGAAAGGAATATCCGAATTAGTAACTGGGCGTCCACTATGCAAGCCGAGTTGGTAGCGATACTGGTAGCACTCGAAATTATTGACAACACTGAAGTAGACAGCTTAATTATTTCTGACTCCCTTTCCTCACTACGAGCAATAAACAGTTTGCAATCAAGTAATAACGTGCTTGTCTTGGAAGCTAGACGTAGATATATAAGAATACTTAGCAAGAGGGTAAATATAAAAATGTTGTGGATTCCTTCTCACATTGGCATGCAGGAACATGACAAAGTTGACGCCCTTGCTAAGGCTGCAGTAAATAAAGACAGTGTTGAACGGAATCTTGAGTTATCAAATAGGTCCCTTAAAAGTGTCATTAGACGAGAACTCCTGGATGAATTTGAAGAAAGTAGAACTGTGCAAACTGGAACTAGCAGGTCCATTGTTCATCACAATGAAATGTGTGAAGTAAAACATGTGTATGGGGCAAGTAACAAAGTCAGTAGACTAACAGATGTTGTCACAGCTCGTATAAGACTTGGCTACAAGTATCTCTGGCAGTTCGGCTTGTATAGGGATCTAGATGAAGTAAAGTGTAAAGTGTGTGGACAAAGACAGGGACACACACTCGAACACTATATCTTGGATTGTAGTAAAATTGAGCCATTTAGAGATAGATCTAAGCTCACTCTGTATGATATGGCAACCTATCTTATTACCATGGGAAAATTATCTGAAATCCTTGCACTGTATCCACATTTCGCTTCCAGTAGATGAACGACATATGAGATTCAGAAACAAGTAGTGTATTTTTGAAGACTAACAGGAAACAGAAGCTCCCCTATGACTCTGTAATGTTCCCATTGGTCAAACTATTATGTATTAGCGATAAGACCTACCATTAATGTATGATGACTTACTGTAAATATGTAGCTCTTGAAATAGCACTCACTCTGTAACTAGCTGACATTGTAACTATAAGGTGTGAAGGATAGATGTAATTGTTAATGTAATAATCTAAGATGAGGTCTGATAAAGACCTTTTGTGCCCTCTGTAATGCTTTTGCGCTACCGCTCACAGGATGAGTATGGGGTGCACAATAAACTAGCCGCCTTCGGCGGCAACAATCAAATCAATACCTAGAACAGATGACATCCTTGACGCCATTGGTAATGCCCGCTACCTGTCCCAAGTGGACTTGCTCAAGGGGTATTACCAAGTATGCTTAACAGAGCAAGCCAAAGAAATATCTGCCTTTATCACTCCCTTTGGACTTTTCAGATATGAACGCCTTCCCTTTGGACTATGCAATGCCCCAGCCACCTTTCAGAGAGCTGTCAACCGCGTCATCCAGGGCTTGGATAACACCTACGCCTATTTGGATGATATCGTTGTAGCATCCAACACCTGGAGCGAACACCTGCTCCAGCTGCAACGATTGTTCGCCAAGCTCCTGACAGCCGGCCTCACCATCAACCTGGGCAAGTCCACCTTTGCCAAAGATAAAGCGCGTTATCTGGGTCATGTAATAGGGAGTGGCAGCCTTGCTCTGTTAAACATACATACACAAGCCATCAAGCATTATCCACAGCCTACCACAAGGAAGCAGCTCCTGCGCTTCCTTGGTCTTGCCTCCTACTACCGTAGGTTTGTGAGGAATTTTAGTATGGTAGCGACACCATTAATCACTTTAACCAGTCCCAAGCAACGGTATAATTGGACCATTCAGCAAACCGTTGCTTTTGAACAACTCAAATTACTGCTCTGTTCTAATCCTATTCTCGCCTCGCCAGATATCACGAAGCCTTTCATCCTCCATGTCGACGCCAGTGGTACCGGCATCAGGGGTGTCCTGATGCAGCAACGAGGCGAGGAGGTTCTACCTGTCAGCTACTACAGCTATAAGTTGAAGCCTCACCAGAAAAATTACAGCACCATCGAGAAGGAGCTACTCTCCATCGTCCTGAATTTACAGCACTTTGCACCATACCTACAAGGTGCTCGGTCTACCACCATCTACTCAGACCACAATCCTTTACGCTTCTTACATCAAGCACAATTCAATAATCAACGTCTTCTACGATGGGCTTTATATCTACAAGATTTGAATCTGAAGATCTGCTACATCAAGGGGTCTGACAACATCATAGCCGACGCCCTCTTCAGAGTTCATGAGGTAGAGGCAGCTCCACCTACCACTCTACCACCTGAAAACGTAACTTTTCCGGAACCGCAGGCTTCGGGGGAGAGCTGTGACGATAATCTCTTTCAAGAGAGATTGAGCCTGCTCTTCCCTATATCAGTCATGTTACTACTATAAGTACAAGATGCTACATCCAAGATACGTCCACCAGAAGCACAAAACGTTTTGACCAGGAAGCAAAACGTACCCTGCATACCCACATTCACCCCCCATCACACCGGCTCAGCGCGACACTTCAACAAGCTAACTACCAGTCTCCACCTGCCTGCCTTTTGATTGGCTGGTGTCGCCGTCAGCTTACTGCACTTGCACCACGCACGCCATCTAGCTGAGTCGACGTCTGGGCAGCTCCAGCCGTCCTTCCTCAGAATATCCCTGTGCTCTCTGAAGTTGATATCTCTCTCTGGTATATTAAAGCCCTGGCTGACGTATACTAAGGGAGATAGCAGCTATAGCCAGTATTCTCAGCACTTGATTTTATTGTATTATATTTGCTATTATTGTCGAGTAATTTCATCTATATTAACCTTTTGTTCTATTATTTTTTTACTTGTTCTTAAATTTTCACGTAAGCCAAGAGATTGTCTTTATTTATATTTTGCTTTTCTAAATTAATTAAAGTTTCATTATTTATACTTTGTGTTTTGCGTATCTTCCCTTACCTTACCACAGACAAACAGGCAAGCAGTCTCTTTTTTTTTTGACCAGGCATTGACACCTGCCATTGGAGGACTGCTGAACACCATACTCCAACACTTTACCGTCACAATATATATATATATATATATATATATATATATATATATATATATATATATATATATATATATGTCGTACCTAGTAGCCAGAACGTCGTTCTCGGCCTACTATGCAAGGCCCGATTTGCCTAATAAGCCAAATTTTCATGAATTAATATATTTTCTCTAATATTTTACTTATGAAATGATAAAGCTATCCATTTCATTATGTATGAAGTCAATTTTTTTTATTGGAGTTAAAATTAACGTAGTTGTATGACTGAACCTAACCAACCCTACCTAACTTAACCTAACCTATCTTTATAGGTTAGGTTACGTTAGGTAGCCGAAAAAGTTAGGTTAGGTTAGGTAGTCGAAAAACAATTAATTCATGAAATCTTGGCTTATTAGGCAAATCGGGCCTTGCATAGTAGGCTGAGAAGTGCGTTCTGGCTACTAGGTACGACATATATATATATATATTTTGTGACGGTGTTCCCCCCCTTCTAATTCTCCCACGCCTGCTGTAAGAGTCATGTCCACCATTCCCGAGCGTTCTCTACATTGCAGGCATCAATTGAACATATGTGGGAGAGAACAGTATTCTCGATGAGCCGAGAAATTTGTGAAATAAGAACATTTTGGCCTGTGGGATAGGCCCTTTAAGGAGCCAATATGGCGCTGGCGAGTCTGTTCTCCCGCCAAAACTGTGTGACGTCAGTGGCGCCAGATTGGTCACCGTCAGCGACGTGGCACTGGGAGCCAATGGAAACCAACTTTGGGAAAAGTGACGTCACATAGGCATGGGGGGTCCGGCCGTGTTGGCGCCGTGTCGATATCAGTCTTTCACGACACGTCCGAGAGGTAGGACGCGCGATTGGTCGTCCTGTCAGAGTGACGGATTTACCGAACTCCGGTGGATGTAAGCGTCTCCAGTTGTTGGCGCGCACTCTGTGAGGTCTTCCTGCAACCCAGATGTGGCTCAGATAAGGAATTGACAGAATATTGAGCAACAAGTGCTCAGGGACAGGTGCGTTGCAAGAAGTGGGCCGGGCATCGACGTGTGTCGTCCTTGGCAGTTCACCAGTATAAGAGACTGCTTAGTGGCCGGGCCACCCACCGTGAGTGAACCGGGTTGACCACGTTGTCAACCAGGTTGAACGTGTGATCGACGATCCTGTCAAGTTTGACAGTAACCCCACCTTCGTGGAACCCTACGAGTCAACAGTTGGATGCAAGCACGTCGAGAAGTCTTCCCAAATACCTAGCGATATATCTAGACGACGAGGGAATTGACAGTGTTGTGAGCTTCAAGTGCTCTGAAGTCGGGTGCTGTGCGTGTGGAGCTTAAGCAGTATCGTCTGGGACGGCTGGTAACTTCACAGTGACTTCGTAGTGGTGAGAGGCAGTTCCTCTGGGAGAACAGTGACAAGAACTAATTGGGAAACGTGCGACGACCGCCGAGACGTAGGCTGGCTGCCGTAGTTGGGAGGAAAGTTGACGGCCAGGAGACCGACTTCAACCCTGCGACGTACTGTAGAGGAAGGAGCACGGACCTGCTGTGTACAGAAGCGGCGAGACGCGACATCCTAAGGCGTGGGCTTGTGTTTCTGGATGGTGTACGAGGCGAGAGCCTGGACCAGGAGCTACAACCCAACTGTCATCCTAGGATAGGTGAAGTAGGTGTTTACAGTTACCCTCCCATTTCCCCTTTAGTTAGCTATATATTTTCTTGTCAGGATATTTTATGTCGTGAGCAAGTCTCACTTGAGTCTAAGTCACAGAGAGCACCGTATGTGGTGAGCCTACCCAGAGCGCTCACAGTATCAGTTTACATATATATCTATGTGTGGGTGTGTGCAAGCACCAGATTCATCAAAGAATTTACTGTGACTATTATTAATTTCCTGTGATTATTATTATATATATTGGTAGTAAACCAGATATTGGTGTTAGGCTATGAGCCTAGAATTTATTGATATAAATGCCTGTGTGTTGATCTCTATGATCTATTGATATAAATGCCTGTGTGTTGATCTCTATAATCTATTGATATAAGTGCCCGTGTGTTGATCTCTATAATCTATCGATATAAATGCCTGTGTGTTGATCTCTATGATCTATTGATATATATGCCTGTGTATTGATCTTCATGATTTATATATATATATATGCCTGAAATTTGATTACTGATTTATATATGACATGACTGTGTACTGAATAATATATACGTGAAGTGATTGCCAGTGATATCTCTGTGAGAGAAAGTATAGATATAAAGAAAAGTTCAGTGATCAAGCGAGTGCATTCACAGTAAATATTATTAAGAATAGAGTAATCTTTTGGTACGGTGGAAAGTCACTGTGAGAGTATTGTGAATAAGATATTGATCGTGAGGCCAGTGAAATCATAAGTATGCCATGTGAATGTTGAATACAGTGTTTTGCGGAAAAGTTAAATAAACGGGGATCATGATAGAATTAGAAAACAAGTACTAGTCTGTTCTCACGATCGCGAGGGTCCCGGTCAGCTGACATCTGACAGGTGGCGCTGCCTGTGTTGCCATATCGGTGCGCTTCAGATTATTCCACTATGAATTGAGCAGTGGTCATATTCCTAATACATTGATGCATATATATTTCTCGTTGTCTTTTAAGTAAAATACCAAAACTCTTTGGTGTTTGATATCATCCCCTCCATTTATCTTGTGACCGTGTAATGAAGTAAAGCAGAGTGACCTGCCTGATACCATATTACTGGAATTTGCTCTTGCCACAATTACACCTGACCACTGCAGTGTTACTGGACACCTGAAAACCAGTTGGCGACCTTAAAGGCTGTGTAAGAGTTCGGTGTCGGGGCGGGCCACAGATTGAGGGAACGATCTGTGCCCCCACTCATCTTGCAATTTAAAGGCCGGTTGTGAGATCGACTGGGGTACTCTCCGAGGCGAGCAGTGGAGCCTAGAGGATCGAGGGAAGACCCGCAGAACGACGGTGAGTAAGGGTTATTGTCGGAGCAACCACCTGGAAAGGAGATCCAGTCTACCTTTGCTTTAACCTTTCACTAACGAGAACCGTGAAACCCCGACAATATATATATATAATATATATATATATATATATATATATATATATATATATATATATATATATATATATATATATATTATATATATATATATATATATATATATATATGACCAAAAAAGTAAGATAAAAATTCTAACACGAATTTTCTCGATTTTCCTTATGTTTCTTTTTACTGGTGACGGTAAATGAAAAATCAATTCTCCAAAATTCATTTTTATTTCTAGTCTGACGCGACACTTGAGCGCATTTCGTAAAACTTATTACATTTTCAAAGACTTTAGTTTATCCACACGCATCTTATGACTGAAACAGCATTGGCTCTTATATCTGCATTTGGGTGAGGTGATGTAATACAATAGTGGGGTGAAAAACAAACTTTCAACAAAACACAGAACACGGAACAATGGGTATAGATTTGCAGAAGTTGGGTAAAAGATAGAACTGCAGAAGGCCTATTGGCCCATATTTCTTGATGTTTCTATATTGGAGCGGAGTCTTGACGTGAATATATTTTGAATATATTTCTTGAATATATTTTCTCTGGTGATGGTTTGGTTGTGGGAAGAGAATATATGTTCCTTAATGGAGCCCTGTTGCTTATGCATCGTTAAACGCCTGGAAAGAGATATTGTTGTCTTGCCTGTATACTGAGTTTTTTGAGGCTTACAGTCCCCAAGAGAGCATTTGAAGGCATAGACGACGTTTGTCTCTTTTAGAGCGTTCTGCTCCGTGTCTGGAGAGTTTCTCATGAGTAGGCTGGCCGTTTTTTTGGTTTTTATAGTAAATCGTCAGTTGTATCTTCTGATTTTTGTCTGTAGGGATAACATTTCTAAATTAGAAATGTAGGGATAACATTTCTAAAATAAAAAAATTAGAGAAAATATATTAATTCGTGAAAACTTGGCTTATTAGGCAAATCGGGCCTTGCATAGTAGGCTGAGAAGTGCGCTCTGGCTACTAGGTGGTGGGTTAGGTAGGGGTTGGTTAGGTTCGTCATACATATCTACGTTTAATTTTAACTCCATAAAAAAAATTGACTCATACACAATGAAATGGGTAGCTTTATCATTTCATAAGTAAAAAAATTTGAGAAAATATATTAATTCATGAAAACTTTCTTATTAGGCAAATCGGGCCTTGCATAGTAGGCTGAGAAGTGCGTTCTGGCTACTAGGTACGACATATATATATATATATATATATATATATATATATATATATATATATATATATATATATATATATATATATATATATATATATATATATATATATATATATATATATATATATATATATATGTCGT
>WNGS01090794.1:3133-16703 GCA_020271785.1 Procambarus virginalis
GTGTAGTGGTATGATGTAGTACCCTGGTGTAATGGTGTGGTGGTGTAGCCTGGTATAGAGGTGTGGTGTAGTAGCCTGGTATAGTGGTGTGGTGTAGTACCCTGGTATAGTGGTGTGGTGTAGTACCCTGGTGTAGTGGTGTGGTGTAGTAACCTGATGTAGTGGTGTGGTGTAGTACCCTGGTGTAGTTGTGTGGTGTAGTTGCCTGGTATTGGGGTGTGGTGTAGTAGCCTGGTATGGTGGTGTGGTGTAGTAGCCTGGTATAGTAGTGTGGTGTAGTAGCCTGGTATAGTGGTGTGGTGTAGTAGCCTGGTGTAGTGGTGTGGTGTAGTAGCCTGGTGTAGTGGTGTGGTGTAGTAGCCTGGTGTAGTGGTGTGGTGTAGTAGCCTGGTGTAGTGGTGTGGTGTAGTACCCTGGTGTAGTGGTGTGGTGTAGTACCCTGGTGTAGTGTAGTACCCTTGTGTAGTGGTGTGGTGTAGTAGCCTGGTGTAGTGGTGTGGTGTAGTACCCTGGTGTAATGGTGTAGTGTAGTAGCCTGGTATAGTGGTAATAATCTGACCAGGCCAATCCCACGGCCCATGAAAATGCCTCTGGGCGGCTTAACAAATTCTCCTTGCTGTCCAGGATTGAGACCACAACGTTCCCAGCTCGATTGCACAGCTGGAATGTCTGCACACTTCCTTTCTCTTGAAGGTATATCCAACAGGGGATCCTCTCCAATGGGAGCTCAAATGGAGCGCAGCTTCCCCTCTCGAATTCTGGTACACAAGTGGGATCAGAGCCCTCCCGAAGCGAGCCTCACGCCTCCAGCAAATTATCCACATCACATAACCAGTCATTTATCTACTTCCTTATTCATGCCCACATTCTTAAACTCTCTGTAAAATTTACCCAATTATTTTTACATATGAATCTTCATGTCTATATCTCCGACCTCCTAGTCAGGTCAGGCTTGATAGAATAATTCTCAAAGGGGAGACTCATTTTTCGGCTGCCTGGGATCATAACACTCCCTCCCCCTTGTTTTGGAGAATTATTCTAGTGGCTAGGCTCGAGATAATGCATCAGCCACTACATTGTCTCGCCCTCATATGTGCATTATCACCAGGTCATACTCTTGGAGCAATAAAAATAATCTGGTTAACCTCTGGTTTGCATGCTTTATTTTTCACAGAAAAACTAGGGGATTATGGTCTGTATACACCGTCACTGGGTGTCCTCCCCCACTCACATACACTTCAAAATGTTTCAATGCCATCACCCGGGCCAAAGTCTCTTTCTCGACCGTACTGTACGACTTCTGGTGCTTAACGAACTTCTTCGAGAAGAAGGACACGGGGCGGTAAATTCCATCATTCTGCTGCGTCAGTACAGCTCCAGCCCCTATATCACTGGCATCTACAAATAACGTAAATGGTGCTCCAAAGTCTGGCGACACTAGTACAGGCGCCTCGGTCAGCAGTCTTTTGGTCTTTTCACAAGCTTCTTGTGCTGTTCCATTCCACTCCCACATTTTGCTCTTTGATAGCAAACTCGTCATAGGAGCGGCTATAGTGGAGAAATTTCCACAGAACTTCCGGTAGTATCCAATCATACCGAGGTATCTCAACAATTCTTTCTTGTTCCTGGGCACTGGGAAGTTGTCAATGGCCTCCAAATTTGTTCTTACCGAAGCAACCTCGCCTTGCCCTACTATATAGATCCAAGGTACTCCAGGCGGGCTCTCCCGAACTCGCTTTTTGCTAAGTTGATTGTTATGTTGGCCTTCTCCAATCGATCAAACAAATCTAAAAGTCGATCCACGTGATCCTTCCAGGAATCAGTGAACACTACAATATCATCGATATACACTGCACATCCGGTCGCGCCTTGTAATACCTGATTCGTTACTCGTTGAAAACAACTACCACTATTCTTCATTCCGAATGGCACAACTTTATATTGGTACAAACCGTCGGGTGTCATGAACGCTGAGATCCTCTTGGCCTGCTCGGACAGGGGAATCTGGTAGTATGCCTTCAGCAGGTTTATTTTCGAGACATGCCGCGCACTCCCAATCCGATATATGCAATCATCTATGCGTGGTATCGGGAACGAGTCAGCGACTGTGACTGCATTCACTTTCCTGTAATCGGTGCAGAACCGGTATGTGCCATCACTCTTCTTCACGGCGAACTCCAATCACTGTCGCTAACCTCTGCCAAGTCGTTATCTAGCAGATACTTTACTTCTGCTCTCATCGCCGCTGCTTTGTCTGGGTTAACTCTGTAAGGGTGCTGCTTGATGGGGTCAGCACTCCCTACATTTACTTCGTGCACCGTTCCGCGGTGTCTTCTGGGCATGTCCATGAATAACGACTTATTCCTCCATAGGATCTCCACTAGTTCCTGGCGTTGGTCATCCTCCAAATGACCCAGGCGCTCACCTATTTTGGCCAGGCTTTCTGTATTCGATATCTTCGTGTCATCGGCCCTCTTTAACTTACAGTTCTCCTCTTCTATTCCTTTGCCGTCTCCCACACAAAGCACAGTCGTCAGTGACGGGGTTTCTATCTGTTCTTCATCGCCTAGAGGCTTATCTCTGTCATAGTACTTCTTTTCATGTTCATGTGGCAAACCTGTGGCTTCCTCGGACGATCTGGCATGTGTATTACATAATTCACATCCCCTAGTGCCTTCTGGATGGTATATGGTCCACTCCACTTATTGTTTCCACTCTCCGTTTCGTAGTCTTCTTCTCTTCACGTCCAGAGTCAGACATCTACTGTCTGTACCCGCCAAACACACACCGAAACTACGACGTTGGTACAACGTTCGAGCAAGTTGTAACACCTCCTAACCAGTTATAACAACTAATATAGCATGTTGTAACAACGTTCTAATATGTCATAAACACGTTAAGCAAGATGTAACAACTTTATTACAAGTTGTAACAAGCGGAAAATAGACACAGTTTCGGTTTGTGTTTCCAGGGTACCTCCTCTGTCGTTTTCACACTTCCATCTACTGCCATTATACTTCCGTCTCCCGTCATCATACTTCACTCCCTCGTCCTCACCGACGATCCTCCCTTTCGTCTCCTCATTTATCCGAGACCTCATCCTGTTTGACTTCCATCGAGTCCTCGGCTTTCTTCTACTCCTCCATGCTTGTATCATCATCCTCTTCTCACACTTCTCACCTCTATACAACTACATTTCTTCTCCTTCAACTCTTCTTCGTTCCCTAAAAGTTTCCTCGAGCACTGTACTACATCCAACAGCACTCGACCGTACATGTCGCTTTACCTCTCCTAAAGCGTTCGTAAGCATCTCTCCACACATACTGTCTCTTCTCCTTTCATTTTCTCGGCTATTACTCTTCTTCACTATCTCTCCTCCACATTTTCTGTGAAACATGTCAACTCCTGACACCTCAAACAACTTAACTCCGCTATCCATATGCCTCTGTGCTCGTGGACAACTTGACGCTCTACTCCCGTCCTCAGTATGTCCACATCCTTCCTCATTTCTACTGAGCACAGTTGTATTCACCTTCTGACTCTTAATTTCAGCGGGCTGGGCTCTACTCAGGTCCGCTCTCTTCACAGTATTCTTCTTTGGCTGCGGCATCTTCACTTCTGACCTCACCGAGACTTCATCTTCCCGAGCCGGGCCTTCATCAAATAACCACGCTATATCTACGTCCATATCTTCTGCCAGTTGAATCGACACCGTCTCATCTTCTCCAGCGTCTTCTCGTCGGCCACCTCTGCCTTCCTCACTACCGAGACAGGGTACTCAATTGCTTGGCGGTCTCCTGACTCATGTCCTCAGATGTCAGTCAGGTTCACACTCTCAGGTGGTGCCGTGGCCATCTGGGCACTCCTCTGGCACAGTCTCCGCCATGACTCTTGGCAACACCTTTGTCCCGCACAAGTCATTCTCCAGGATCACTTGGACTCCTGGAACGGATATGTTGGGACACACTCCCAACATTACCTCCGCCGACAAATAATCTGACTTCAACTGGACAGCACACACGGGGCATGTCACTCTTAGACAACAACCCATGTACCTTTATCCTCCTACTGCCAGCTAACAGTCCATCGTTTCCGATTAGGCCTCTCAGAATCAAACTCTGATTGGCTCCAGTATCCCTGAGGATACTAACCTTCACCTCGGGTTGACCCTCTATGCCGACCCAACCTTTACTAATGAACGGCCTACACCGCTCGTTCATCAAATCTACCTTCCGTGGTTTGTCTTGTTGTACATCAACGTACTTCTTCCGGGGATCACACGTGGTCAGGGTCACGACTTTCTTGCCCTGCCGACAATCTCGCATCATGTGACCCAATCTGTTGCACTTGTAGCACCTCATTTGGGAGAAATCTCTCCTATACGCCCCCAAGTGGCTCTGACTCTGCCCACTCGTATTGGAGTTCCTCGGGCCAGACGTACTACTCGTACTCTGTGGAGCTTCATTGGACTCTTGTCTCCTCTGCACACTTTTATTTTCCTGCTTACCTCCAGCAGGCGGACTCGGCAACTTTCCTTCCTAGGGCTTAAAACTAGCTGGTCTGCTTGTCTGCCCCCTAAAACTTCTTCCTCCCCAGACTCTACCGGGTTTGATATTGCTGCATCTCGCCTCGCTTCTCACTCTGTTCTCCCTCAAGCTCTTGTATGCTTCAGTAATCATATCTGCCTTATCTGCGGCATCTTTCAACTCCTTTACCCCCGCTTCTTGGATCTTGAACTTTGTTTCGGGATGCATCATTTCTAAGAACTTTTCCATGACCGTCAATTGCTTCAGGTCAGCGTAAGATCTAACTCCGGCAGCCTCAATCCGTTTCTGGAATCGTCTTTCCAGATCCCTTGCTGTCTCAGCAAAAGTACATATTCCAACCTTCACCATCTCTCTGAAGCGCTTCCTATAAGCTTCTGGGG
Organism: Procambarus virginalis; assembly: GCA_020271785.1. Lineage (NCBI taxonomy): Eukaryota > Metazoa > Arthropoda > Malacostraca > Decapoda > Cambaridae > Procambarus > Procambarus virginalis. The sequence goes on from WNGS01090794.1 coordinate 8,061, forward strand.
TTAGCTGAAACGAGCGCAGTATGCTGCTCTTTACTGTGGCATAATCCTGGCACTCTTCCAGTGACATTTGGGTGTATGCCTCCCTGGCTGCACCGGTCAATCTTAACTGGACCAGCTCGGCCCATTCCTCCTGTGGCCACTCCTTGATGCTGGCTACCTTTTCAAAGTGCTCAAAAAAGCTCTCTACCTCTTCGGGAACAAACAAGGGAATGTCCTTCTCCCTAACCCTAACATCTGGTGAGTGTGATAGCTGGGTGGTGCTCTCTGGCAACCCATATTCAATGCTTCGTCCAGCCAAGGTTCTATTCGCTTCTATCTGCGTTTGTTTTGTTCTCTCTTTTTCTTTTTCGACCTGGGCTTTTTCTTTCTCCACCTCTAGTCTTGCTTTCTCTTTTTCTTTCTCCATCTCTAGTCTTGCTTTCTCTTTTTCTACCTCCAGCCTGGTTTTCTCTTTTTCCCTCTCAGCTTCATTTTTCATCTGGAGTTCCAATTTCATCTTTTCCAGCTGGAACTGTCTTTCCTTGTCCTCACGCTGCATCTGGAGTTCTAACTGGAACCTTTCCAGACTCCTGTTCCTGCTCCTGCGACTACTCTTACTGCTCCTACTCGATCCCTAGGATCTCATTTCATTCTGCCCATCATCCTCCTTTCCACTTTCAGCTTCTTTTTGGGCTCCTTGTTCTGCCACTTCACTTTTGGCTCTTAACTGCCTCAGGATCTCTTCCTTCATCCCCGCTACTTTAGATGCTTTCAACCTAATGCCATATTTTTCTGCGATATGTTTTAATTGATCCCTCGTGCAACCTTCCAAGTCCTCAGGCTAGCCTGACTCCACAAACGCTTGCACCTTATCCATCTTGTCTTGTGAGTCTTCCCAAGAGAGAGAGAATATACACCTACGGTCACACAGTTTATCTATTTCAACAAGGGTCATACCAATCCACTCATGGACAGGGTGTGGGTGTGTCAGTTCACTATCCTGGACAGGCCCCCAATTTATTATGTTTGGTTCGTGTTTTGTCGTTGATCCTTCTTTATGGACAACCCAACCCAAAACTCAGTAGAGTGCTTGTACTTTACCAGGAGATCACCCTGGGCGTTTCTGGCTCTTAGAGAGGGGCTCAACGTCACACATTTAGGGGATGCGGCTCCAATACTTAGCCTCATTGTCACGTGCACACACCCACTCGAGCCGCTGTGACTCCCCACTCTCTCCTTATGTGATATGATCTCCTCATTCCACTTTGACTTATTAGTATTCCATTCTACCCTGTCCACAGTTGTGGCTCTTGGTTCTTTCTCTCTCTCTCCTTCTTCCCTACTTCCTGGGAAGCCTCAATTGGACAAGGGCAAACACCAGCAAATATGAATACATTTACTGGACAAAGCACATACACAATACATACACACATATAATAATAAAATAATGAATCCTACACTCTATACTATTTCAGTCAGGTTGCACTCCATCACCATCAGAAATTATTATCTGCTTATCAAGTGGTATCCTATCTCCTGATTCACTACCTAATACTACCTTCCTCCTCAAGTAGGTCAAGTCTTATAACACAATGTTGCACTATCAGCAAGAGAATATATATCTATAAACATGTACAAGGAAAACCAGCGTATGAATGCAATAACATAAATATTAGTATAAATGTTCCTTGATGTACAACAATGATCAGTCGATCACCCTATCAGTCCTAGAACACATATGTATATCTCTACAGGTAATCCAGCCTACGACTGTAACTCTATACTTCATTATAATTACTCCTTGGCAAAAAATGGCAAACAATCACTCACCTTTCACTGCGTCTTGCACGCTTATGACAACCAAACACTCTACCAACTCCCTACAAGTAATCAACTAGAACTTCCCTTCCACATCTGGAAGTTCACTACCCTGATATCTTCAGGTTCTTCCGGGTTTATCTACCAGGATCATATACAGCTCTTCCAGGCTGCTACACCATGAAGTTTCCTCGAACAGCACTGGAGTTTCCACTACTGGTATTACAGAAGCACGTGACACTCCTCTTCGCTGCTTCTCTTCACAGCTCGAGGTTCTACTCTTCACTCTGGGGCTACTCGTCCTCAGAGTACACTACTCCTTCAACAGTCTTGGAATCTTCCACTAACCCACTCTACTGGCTCAAAGTCCACTCAGAAACTTCTTCCAAAGACAAACCTGCAACCCATTGACAAGCCAATAAAAACGTTTCCACTTAAACACATAAACGAAATAATCCACACAATATGTTTGCACCTAACATATCTCTGATCTCTTCATACTGTGAGAGTGGACTCCCCCGTTTGGGCTGGTCCATGCTCCTCCCTGCCAGGCGGTCGGCTCCTCACTCTGGGAGGGTCCTCCGCCGCCAGTCAGTTGGCTTCAGGCGGTCGACGGGAGAGGACGTGCTGCTCGTCCCTCCAGCTGTCTCTCTCATCTCCATCCTCTTATTTAGGCTTCCTGCCTTACCAAAACTTGTCTAACTTATCAATAAACATTCGCTACTGTCGCTGGGCACACGACCAACTACAAGTAATCACTATAAACTGGCTTAAAATCGTAATTACCACACATTGTCAAGTCGAGGGTGCTCGCCCACTGACAGAGTCTGACCAGGGCACTCCCATGGCCCACGAAAATGTCTCTGGGTGGCTTAACAAACTCTGCAGGCGAAGAGTCACAATAACGTGTCTGAAGTATGTTGACCAGACCACACACTAGAAGTTGAAGGGACGACGACGTTTCGGTCCGTCCTGGACCATTCTCAAGTCGCTTCGAGTTAACAAACTCTCCTTGCCGTCCAGGACTTGAGACCACAACGTTCCCAGCTCGATTCCACAGCTGGAACGTCTGCACTCTTCCTTTCTCTTGAAGGTATACCCAACAGGAGATCCTCTCCAACGGAAGCTGAAATGGAGCGCAGGTTTCCCTCACGATGTCTGGTACTCAAGTTGGGTCAGAGTCCTCCCGAAGCGAGCCTCACGCCTCCAGCAAATTATCCACATCTCATAACCAGTCATTTATCTATTTCCTTATTCACTGCCCACTTTCTTAAACTCTCTGTAAAATTTACCCAATTTTTTTTACATATGAATCTTCATGTCTGTATATCTCCGACCTCATAGTCAGGTCAGGCTTGATAGAATAATTCTCAAAGGGGTGACTCGTTTTTCGGCTGCCTGGGATCATAACATTGCCCACTGCCCTACTTCTAGTCAAGATCAAAGGGATCAAGATTACCACACGTGGGTTATTTGATCTAGGATCCCAGAAAACCTTTGTCACACAGAAAGTAGCAAATGCACTTAAACTAAAACCTCTAACACAGATCAAATTAAATCTTTTAGGGTTCATGATAAACAGAGGGAGCCCCAAGACTACTCAATAGTCCAGACACTAGTACACTTAGGCGGTTATGCCCGCCCTGTACAGGCCATAGTGGTTTACCAAATCCCATTTGACCTAAATGTTAAGAGTCTAGGGAAAAACAGCCAAATTCCTCCAGGAAAGGGGAGTCAACTTGGCTGATAACAAGGTAATGTTTGACCCACCTCACCGATAAACCATATACTTGTAGGGGCAGACTATTATTACTTGTTTATTACTGGACAAACGAAACAACAGGGAATGAACCTATTAAGGTCAGCTGGAGGTCATTTACTAACAGGCACGTTCTATGCCTGCTGACCATCAGTATTATTAGTAAAACAAATTTGTCAGTTGAATGTAAATCTCCAGCAATTAAGCATAAAGGAGAATACAGCTGACTATTGTTATGGTGCCCTCTCCTGCATCTGCCCTTGACTATCAGTAAGAGTCATATCAGTACATACTGAATGGTCACTGAGATGCAGGGATTCGTTTGATATAGGTGACAATTATTAAGATTACTTATTTGGGGAGAAAAGCCCAAGACTCCAATGTCCTTTCAAAGGGGCTTACGCCTTTTAGGTGTACAAGATGCCGAAGAGCCAACCAGGCTCCCACCAAGACGCCAAGGCGCCAACTGCTTGACTATTGGCTAGGCTAGATCACATGCCGAAATTTACCAATGGGAAGGGGGCCCAGTCCTGAGCCGAAGTGCCTGGGGTGGCTAGAGAGCGCCCAAGAGCTCAGAGTTTCACGCACAGTCGTTGAGGGGAGAAGTGTGCCAAGCGAGACCTCGAGATAGGAGGTCAAGGAGACTCGTCCAGTGGATTAACGCAGCCTAACGCATATGACAGTTGTTGTAAAAGACTAGTGTTCTCGTGGGGAGCACGAGGAAGCAGAGTTTAGGTGTCAGAAGATCATTAAGAACTCATTGCTGTTAGTCTACGATGGAGGCGAGCAGCAATGCTAGGAGGGCAGCGTGAAGCTCTGTCGGTTGCGCCCAGACATGACGTGCGAGCTGCTGTGATCGAGTCACGTCCACTGGAGGATAAGATGGGAGGATGCTACGACTGGATCTACAAGAGATTGTCTCAGGGATGTCGTGAGTAAGGGAAGACGACTAGGGCAGGACCTACTGTCAAGCCAAGTAGGATGACCTGCCTTTGGGTAACGAGCATAGCGAGGACGTGTAGCTAAAAGTCATCGAAGGACCCGATGTGTATACCGAACTTGATCAACGGAAGGACGACCAGGGGAACCGAGGACCTCAACCACAATCGCGAGGACACACAGACTTTCTGACATAGACAGAGTAAGGTAAATAATTTCCCTTCCAATTTCGCCTTTGACCTAGGTGACCAAAAATATCGTTTACGCTAAGTATTACCTTATATCACTGATGCAGGGTTAGGCTATGTGCCAGGATATATATATATATATATAATATATATATATATATATATATATATATTATATATAATATATATATANTTGGTATTACCAATATTATCAACTCCTCGAGTAGATTAAGTCTCAATATAATGTTACACTACCATCAAGAGAATGTATACATATATATATACCTATAAAACATATAAGGCAAATCAGCATTTGAAAGCAATAACATACATATGTATATATCAGTATAAATGATCCGTGCCACACAACGAATCAATCGACCATTCTATCAGTCTTAGAATACATATATATCTGTAGGTACTCCTGCCTACGTCTGTAACTCTAAACTTCAATATACACCTCTTGGCACATAAATAGCAAACGATCACTCACCTCTCACTGCGTCGTTCACGCTAATGACAAACACACTCACCTCCATACAAGTGATCAGTTAGAACTATTTCACTACCCTGACAACTTCAGGTTCCTCAGGGCTTAAACACCAGGATCCTCTGCAGCTCCTCCAGGCTGCTACCATGAAGATTCCTTGAACAACTATGGTGCTTCCCTACTCCTATTAGGATCATCCACAGCTCTCCTGGCGGCTGCACCATAACGTTTCCTCGAATAACTGTGGCACTGTACCACCTCTGCAGAAGCACGTGACACTCCTCCTCACTGCTTCTTCATAGCTCGGGGTCCTCTCCTCCCCTGCCTTGGAGTCTCATCAACCACTCCCTCTGTGCTGGCTTCCAAGTCCTCAGCAACTTCTTCCCCAAAGACAAACCTGCAACCCATTTGCATTCCAATAAATTGTTTCCCTTTTTAACACATAAACAAAATTAATCATGCAACATCTTTGTCTCCAATCTCTATCTGTCCTCTACATTTAATGAGAGTGGACTCCCCCGTGGGCGAGTCCATGCGCCACCTCGCTGGGCGAGCCTCACTCACGCCGGGAGGGGCCTCCTCCCTCAGGAGCCGGGCTCCTTCAGTTGCCCGCCAGCGCTCAGAGAAGACGGACGTCGCTCAGCGCTCCTCCCACTTCACTCTCTTATTTTAGGCTTTCTGCCATACCAAAACATTTCTAATTTGAAAATAAACATCGCTACTGTCGCTGGGCACACGACCAACTACAAGCAAACACTATGAACTGGCTTAAATCGGGCTTACCACAGATTATCTGGTCGAGGGCGCTTCTCCCTCTGACAACGTCTGACCAGGGCGCTTGTCACAGCCCACAAAACTGTCTCTGGGCGGCTTAATACTCTCTCCTCGCCGTCCAGGACTTGAGACCACACGTCCTCAGCTCGACTCAACAGCTGGAACGTCTGCACCTTCTCTTCTCTTGGAGATAATATCGCTAGGGGTCCCTTCTGGCGGGAGCTCGACGAAGCTCGGCCTCTCCCCTGCGATGTCTGGCCTCAAGTGAGGTCATCGCCCTCCACAAGCGAGCCTCACGCCCCCAGTAACTTGTCCACATCTTCCAACAAGTCATTTATCTGTTTTTCTAGTCCATTGCCCATAATCTCAAACTTTTATATAAATGCAACACACTATTTTACATCTGTGTTATCGCCTCTATAATTCCTGGACCTTCCAGTTAGGTCAGGCTTGCTGAATAACTCTCAAAGGGTGAGACTCGTTTCTCCTGCAGGCTGAGATCATAACATAGCGTAGTGTAGTGGCGTGGTGTAGTAGTGCAGTGGCCTGATGTAGTAGCGTGGTGTAGTAGTGTAGTGGCCTGGTGTAGTAGCGTGGTGTAGTAGCGTGGTGTAGTGGCCTGGTGTATTAGCGTGGTGTAGTAGCGTGGTGTAGTAGCGTGGTGTAGTAGTGTGGTGTAGTAGTGTAGTGGCCTGGTGTAGTAGCATGGTGTAATAGTGTAGTGGCCTGGTGTAGTAGCATGGTGTAGTAGCGTATAGCGTAGTGTAGTAGCCTGGTGTAGTAGCCTGGTGTAGTAGCATGGGTTAGTGGCCTGGTGGAGTAGCGTAGTGTAGTAGTTTGGTGTATTAGCGTGGAGTAGTAGCGTGGTTTAGTAGCGTGGTTTAGTAGCGTGGTGTAGTGGCGTGGTGTAGTGGCGTGGTGTAGTGGCGTGGTGTAGTGGCGTGGTGTAGTGGCGTGGTGTAGTGGCCTGGTGTTGTAGCGTGGTGTAGTGGCCTGGTGTAGTAGCGTGGTGTAGTGGCCTGGTGTAGTAGCATGGTGTAGTGGCCTGGTGAAGTAGCGTGGTGTAGTAGCGTGGTGTAGAAGCCTGGTGTAGTAGCGTGGTGTAGTAGCGTGGTGTAGTGGCCTGGTGTAGTAGCGTGGTGTAGTGGCCTGGTGTAGTAGTGTGGTGTAGTGGCCTGGTGTAGTAGCGTGGTGTAGTGGCCTGGTGTAGTAGCGTGGTGTAGTAGCCTGGTGTAGTGGCCTGGTGTAGTAGCGTAGTGTAGTAGCATGGTGTAGTACCCTGGTATAGTGGTATGGTGTAGTACCCTGGTATAGTGGTATGGTGTAGTACCCTGGTATAGTGGTGTGGTGTAGCCTGGTATAGTGTGGTGTAGTAGCCTGGTATAGTGTGGTGTAGTACCCTGGTATAGTGGCGTGGTGTAGTACCCTGGTTTAGTGGTGTGGTGTACTACCCTGGTATAGTGGTGTGGTGTAGTGGCATGGTGTAGTAGCCTGGTATAGTGGGGTGGTGTAGTGGTGTGGTGTAGTACCCTGGTGTAGTGGTGTGGTGTAGTACCCTGGTGTAGTGGTGTGGTGTAGTAGCCTGGTGTAGTGGTGTGGTGTAGTACCCTGGTGTAGTGGTGTGGTGTAGTACCCTGGTGTAGTGGTGTGGTGTAGTACCCTGGTGTAGTGGTGTGGTGTAGTACCCTGGTGTAGTGGCCTGGTGTAGTAGCCTGGTGTAGTTGCCTGGTGTAGTGGTGTGGTGTAGTAGCATAGTTAGTGGCCTGGTGTAATAGCGCGTAGTAGCCTGGTGTAGTGGTGTGGTGTAGTAGCCTGGTATAGTGGTGTGGTGTAGTAGCCTGGTGTAGTTGCCTGGTATAGTGGTGTAGTGTAGCCTGGTATAGTGGTGTGGTGTAGTACTCTGGTATAGTGGTGTGGTGTAACCCCTGGTATAGTGGTGTGGTGTAGTACCCTGTTATAGTGGTGTGGTAAAGTACCCTAGTATAGTGGTGTGGTGAAGTACCCTGGTGTAGTGGTATGGTGTTGTAGCCTGGTGTAGTGGTGTGATGTAGTACCCTGGTGTAGTGGTATGGTGTTGTAGCCTGGTGTAGTGGTATGGTGTAGTAGCCTCATGTAGTACCCTGGTATAGTGTAGTACCCTCCTATAGTGTAGTAGCCTGGTGTGGTGTAGTGGGGTGTAGCAGCAGGACCACGTGTTCACAGGACAAGGCCTAATGGCAGACTGCAGGCGCCTCTTGGGATGGTGGCGGTGTTCGAAATCTCAAACTATTCCTCAACATTATAACACCTGAATTCAGAAATATTTCCATCAATTTTTTAGTTTTTAACCCGTAATAATATTAATCCATTGACATGTCTTATTTCCTTGCTGCATATTTAGACATTTTTTTTATATATACAACATTTCGTTTCATAATTTGAAAACTCTCGCGAGTGTTCGGACACGGTCACCCACCGTGACTACCGGTAAGGTCCTGACTAAACTGCCCTCCTCCTCATCCCTTACCCTCCACCACCCCACACGACCCTCCAACACCCCACACTACCCTCCAACCACCCCACACTACCCTCCAACACCCCACACTACCCTCCAACACCCCACACTACCCTCCACCACCCCACACGACCCTCCACCACCCCACACGACCCTCCACACCCCACACTACCCTCCAATACCCACACACCCTCCACCACCC
>WNGS01090802.1:0-14884 GCA_020271785.1 Procambarus virginalis
AAAAAAACCAGCGTTGAATGTAATGAAACGCCATTTTCTGGGTGAGCCCCGGAGGCTCCCTGGAGCTTATCGGGCTAATGTATGTTATGTTAGACCGGGACACTAGCTATGGAGTTCAGACCTACCAGGGACCAGCGCCAGAACCTGGCCCCTTCAGAGAGGTTTCAGGGAGCAATGGCCCTGGAAAACCCCATATAGTTGGGGGTTTTCCTTATCTGCCATCGACCGGGGTTAGGCACCCAGAAAGGTAGGCGTAACAAAACAAACCCCACATGGTAGAAAACTACAACAAACCGAACAGAAAGGTAGAAAAACTCCCTACAATCACAAGGAAAACAATCAAACAATCACTTTACTGCCGCGCCGGTTGTCCGCGCAGCCCTCCCCTCCCCGGGAGGGGGAGGGGGGGGGCCCGGACCTCACCGCGCCGGCTGCCTTCAGTTCGGAAACTAGGCTTCAACCAACGCGAAAAATCCGCCGACCGGACGGGAGGGAGGGTAGCCAGGGAGCCTCCGGGGCTCACCCAGAAAATGGCGTTTCATTACATTCAACGCTGGTTTTCTGTGGGGAGCCCCTACGGCTCCCTGGAGCTAATTACCCAAAGAGAAGGAAAAAGAGGGACTTACCCGGGAGGCGGCGGCCACAAACTCCTCAACGCGAAGTCGAGACAACTGGCTGCAACCTGCGACCCAAAGCAACACAAGAACGCCGAGGAGCAGGGACGTTCACCAAATAACGGGCGGCCAGGACCCTGTTCGATTTCCAAAAACCACGCGCCCGAATATTTGCCCAAGACATATTACCAAACACAGCAGCCAAAGCCGCATACTTCCTAACGTCATGGGCGCGAGGATAGACCGCAGGCTGGCTAGATTTAATAACCCTGCGGACAACCTGGGAGACCCGAGCCCTGGAACAGGGAACGAGGGAAACTGGATCAACCCAAAGCGCATCCCCAGCCACACCGGCCGAAGCGCGCAAGTAACGGCGAAGCGCCGCAACAGGACACAACACATGATGCACCCCCGGCCGAACCAACCAAGCATCAATGACCCATGGACCCCTCCGGAAAGCAGCCGTCTCGTTCTTCGCCAGAAAAGAAGGAGAAGGCTGTAAACGGACAAACCTACCCCCAGGACCGAAAGAGCAGAAACCCCTGCGCCGGAGGAGAGCATGAAGCTCCCCTACCCGGCCCCCAGAGGCCAAAGCCAACAAAAACAAAGCCTTGGAAAAACAATCAGGAACCGAAGGGGCCACCACAAAACGAGAGGAGGAAAGATAGGAGAGCACCCGGTCCAAGGACCAGGACGGCTCAGGAGGCGCATGAGCAGGCCGGAGGTGAAACATAGCACGAGAAAGCTTGCGAAAAGGGGCGGAAGTGACATCCACCCCAAAAGCAAGCGCGAGCGGCTCCGCCAGCGCCGCACGATACGAGGCGACAGTATTAGGCATCAAATGACGGTCCTGAAAAAGCCAAGAAAGAAAGGACAAAACAACCCGATCCGAAAGAAAAGACAACCTACGAAGAGCCAGAAAGTGGCGAAAAGAACGCCAGGAAACCTCATACTGCCGCCTAGACGAAGCTCTCAGGTGGGACACCATCAATGAAGCCACCTGATCACCATAGAAATGGTGATACACCCGCGTCAAAAAGACCAGACGCGAAGAGCAGAGGAGAAGAGCGAACCAGCCCTGTACCGGACCGGACCGACCTTCTGAAAGAGGCGGAGCCGCGGGAAACGTCCCGGGTTCGGGCACCGAGCGAGGAGCACAGGAAACCAAGGCTGGGCTGGCCACCAAGGGCCACAAGGACTACCCTCCCTGAGAAAGTCTCCAATTGGACCAGAACTCGAAGCAACAGCTGGACCGGAGGAAAGAGGTACAGGTAACCCCACCTCGACCAGTCCTGCTGAAGGCATCCACCGCGAACGCCTCGCAGTCGGGGAAGGGAGTCACATAAATCGGGAGACGCCGAGACCACGCCGACGCGAAGAGGTCCACATCTGGGAGACCGTACGTCTGGCAGATCCAACGAAACGAGGCGTCGTCGACCGTCCACTCCGTGGAAAGGGGAATGAAGCGAGACAGACCGTCCGCCAGAACGTTGGACACTCCCCGGACGTGAACCGCACGGAGAGCCAAACCCCGAGAATCCAGGAGACGAGCCACTCGAAGGGACCAACCCCACAGAGGCAAGGACCGAAGAGAACCCCGCGGTTCAGGCAATGAACCACCGGAGAGCAGTCCGAATGGAGGCGAATGGTCGAACCTTGAGCGACCCGAATCCTCCGAAGGGCGAGCCAGACAGCCGCGAACTCCCGAACCGTGCTGTGAGCCCGACGGAATGACGGACCCCACCGACCCTGGCCTGCCTGGTGAGCACTGGTCACAAAACCCCAGCCGAGGGACGACGCGTCCGTGAACACATCGAGCGAGGGCTCGGGGAGGCGCCAAGGCACCGAACCCCGAAAAACCCGAAGAGGAAGCCGGTGACGCAGCAACCGGCGTAAGAACCACGGAGGACGAACCCAACGATCGCGAGAGAGGCGGAAAGGACGTTCCCGAAGGAACCAAAACAGACGCCGAAGCCAAACCCGACCCGGCGGGTAGACTAGCATGGCGAAGTTGAGACTCCCGCACAACTGCTCGAGCAACCGCCGAGTGACCCGGTACCCCTTCAGAAACAGCAGACGGCGGTCCTGCAGCCGCTGCAGCGCCCCAGGAGGGAGAGACAAGGAAGCAGTCCGAGAATCCCAAAGAAGACCCAGCCAGGTCCGAACCCGGGAAGGAACCAGATGGGACTTCCTCCAGTTCACCAGGAACCCGAACCGGGCGAGCTGGGAAAGAACCACATCCCTGGCGAGCAGACACGCGGACCGACTGGGAGCCCACACCAGCCAGTCGTCGAGGTAGGCCAAAACCCGAATCCCTAGAAGACGCAGACGGGTCACCACAACCCGGGTCAGACGCGTGAAAACGCGAGGTGCCAGATTCAAGCCAAAAGGGAGGCACCGAAAACGGTAAGCCTGATGCCCCACCACGAAACCTAACCAGTCCCTGAACCCCGGATGAATAGGAACGTGCCAATACGCGTCCTTGAGGTCCAGGGACACCATCCAAGCACCCGGCTCCAACAGAAGCCGGACCTGAGACAGAGTAGTCATCCGAAAGGAGGGGCAAGGAATCCAGAGGTTCAGACGGGACAAGTCCAGAATGAACCTCAGATCCGCACAGTCCCGTTTCGGCACTGGAAACAGACGGGAAACCCATCTGAGGGACGTAGTCGTTTCGACCACGCCCAAGCGCACCCACTCCAAGATGACGTGACGAAGCGCAGGGGAAGAAACCTGCCCTGTTAACCCCGAGCCCCCCAAAGGAGGACGAGTCGCCCAACGCCACCGCAGGCCGGATGACACGACCGAAAAGGCCCACAAATCGTGGGACCAAGCGTGGGCAAACAGAGCGAGCCTCCCCCCCATCGCCCCGTCAACGGGGCAACCCGCGAAAGGGCCGACGCCCCTTACGAGAACCCAACCGTCGAACAGAGCGATCACCGCGCCGACCAGACGACGCAGGCCCCGAAGGGAACGACGGCTCAGAAACTGGCACCAATGGCCTACCCCGACCAGCGGACCCCGGAACCCTGGCACGACCTCTCCGAGACCGACGAGAAGTACCGCTCCGGAGAAGCAACAAGTCCGCCATAGGGCGACAACTAGACGAAGCCGCGTGCAGAAACTGAGAGACCGCAGACTCTGCAAACAGCAACGGACAAAACGGAGACGAAAACCTAAGAGCCAGGGCCCAAGCGGAATCCAAAGAGAGGGCGAGCACAGCCTGACGGCACGCGAGGCGAGAAGCATAGAACAGAGACACCGCTTCCTTCAGGATGGGCGCAAAAAGCTTCAACAGAGCAGCAGAAGCCCGAGCAGCCGAAGACAGCGCCCCGGACGAAGGCCCTTCACTCAACGCTCCCACATCCTCCTCAAGCCAAGCCGAAGACAGCTCGAGAAGGGAAAAGAAACGCAAGACCGAAGCCAAATGCCCACGGGAGCGCAAATCCTCCGCAACCAACGAAGCCGAAAGCTGAGGAACCTGCACATGAAGCTGGAAAAGACCAACATCCCGAGAAAGCACGGGAGCGAATAAACACGCATTAAGGTGCTCAAACTCGCCCCCCAAGTAAACCTGCAGAAAACTAGCAGTTTCTCGCCAATCAAGCGTGCGGGTCCGACAGAACCCGTGCCACGCCCCCAACGAAAAGAGAGGGCAGTCTGCTAGCCAGGAAGACTCCGGAACCTCCAAACGCACCAAAAACGGGAAGAAGAACCGAACTCAAACGAGGACGGATCCATTGGGGAGGCATAATCCGGGTCTCGGCAGAGGTATGCAGCAAGAGCTTCCCGAGCCACCTTCGCGGAGAGCCGGGAAGTAGCAAACCCCTGAAAAGACGGATCCGAAGTACCCAAAGGCACCCGGAACCGAACCGGGGAGGAGCCGAACCCAAATCATACTCATACAGGGAAGGGGGGTAAGAAAACCCCTCCCCCTGCAACAGTAAGCCCCGCGGGGAAGGCAAAAGCACCCAAGCAGGGTCACAAGGAGCCCAAGGCCCCCAGGTCGACTCCTCCCCAGCCCCAGGATCCCCCACATCGGGACCCGGGGCGGAGCCGTCCTCCAAACCCTCCACCCCTGAAGAAAAGGCAGAGTCCAAGGGAAAGGCTGACAAGAAGGGGGTCTGCTGGTGGGACCCAGAAGCCTCGGTAGGAGGTATCGGCTCAAATGCCTCCGTCCCCCACCCGGATGGGGCAGCCCCCGAAGCAGCCCGAGTCTCACCACCAATGAAACCCTGCGCCGATGCCGAAACCTTCCGACGCTTAGGAGCCGGACACAGGGGGGGAGGCTCAGGAAGAACCACAGGGGAAGGACCAGAGGGCGCGGCTGGAGTCAGAGCCATAGCGACCAACGCCCCCAGGTCAGGGTCCCGAAAACCAAAACGGGGCAGCCTCGGGGCATCCAGGTGGGAAACTAACCTAGCGCGTTGCAATAACCTAAACCTAACATGCAACGCTGATGCTGCCTGTACCCTGACGGGGACATCCTCAGAGTAAAACTGGAGCACAAGCAGAGAACACGACTCGCAAGACTCAGGGTCAAAGGTGTCATTGACCCAACAGGCAGCATGACGGAGGCAAAACAGGTGACTGTCACCCTGAGACAAGGGCACATCGCAACCTTCAAACCCGCACAAGGCAGGCTGGAACTCGGGAGACGCATCCATGGGTCCCCGAGCCCCGACAGGGGTTTCCAGGGCCCGTAGGTTAGCAACTACGGGAAGCCCGGGCAAGGTGTTGCGTAACCGGTGAAGAAACCCAAAAACAAGGGTAAAGATTAATACTGAAAACCCCTGGGACGTGTACAAGCACGGGGGCCTAGCAGAGGGCCACCAAAACAATACCAGGGGAACTATGGGCCCACAAGGCAGAGCCTCCACCAGGCAAAGTAAAACAAAACAAAGAAAAACCCCGCAAAAGTACACCGTCCCCAGAGGCAACAGGCACCGGTCGCCGCGTAGGTGGCAGGCAGCGCAACACCTTGGCGCCCTAACCAGCACAACACCACTCCCTACCCAAGGCCAAACAAGAGCCCCAAGCCCCAGCTGGCCCCAAGGGCGAGGCAAATGCCGAGCAGCAAGAACCTCTACGGGAGCGGTTCCCGAACGCCCCAGAGAAGATAACCCTGACACGCAAGGGCAGTACTCACAGGGCGCCTAGGGAAGGAAACCCCTAGACGCATGCAGCCCCGGCACTGATGAAGTACTCCTGGCCACCGCAAACCACAAAAACAGCAGAGAACGCCACACGAGGCAAAAACCGCTAAGGAAATTGAGGCCAGAGAAGCGTGTATCCCGGTTGACACTAGCTTGCGAACTGAAGGCAGCCGGCGCGGTGAGGTCCGGGGCCCCCCCTCCCCCTCCCGGGGAGGGGAGGGCTGCGCGGACAACCGGCGCGGCAGTAAAGTGATTGTTTGATTGTTTTCCTTGTGATTGTAGGGAGTTTTTCTACCTTTCTGTTCGGTTTGTTGTAGTTTTCTACCATGTGGGGTTTGTTTTGTTACGCCTACCTTTCTGGGTGCCTAACCCCGGTCGATGGCAGATAAGGAAAACCCCCAACTATATGGGGTTTTCCAGGGCCATTGCTCCCTGAAACCTCTCTGAAGGGGCCAGGTTCTGGCGCTGGTCCCTGGTAGGTCTGAACTCCATAGCTAGTGTCCCGGTCTAACATAACATACATTAGCCCGATAAGCTCCAGGGAGCCGTAGGGGCTCCCCACAGAAAATGCAGTCTGCTCAGCCTTCTCTTTCCCAGGCAAGGCAAGCCCAGGCAAGGTTGGCCCAACTACAAAGAGATCTATTAAAAGAGACCTGTTAAAAGATCTATGCAGCTGTGTAATTGGTGGCAAGCTACACAGCACCTTGCGCCCCTACCAACGACGATACTACTCCTACCCAAGGTCAAATAGCGAAATGAAAACCCCAGCTGACCCCAAGGACGGGCAATCACCGAGCAGAAAAAGATCCCTATGGAGGTAGTTCTTGAACGACTTGTGGAAGGTAACCCCAAGCCGCAACGGTAGTACTTACAGGGCACCTAGGGAAGGTGGTTCTAGGTGCATGCAGCCCCAGTACTCTGGATTATGCCTGGCTTGCAAACCATCACACTGCAGAACAATACCAGAAATGTACAGCACTGCACAGAGACAGGAGTGAGAATCAAACAACCACCACACAACACATCAGCCTTAGAACTGGGGTTGGGTAGCCGGCACAAGGGGTCTGGGCCCCCCTTCACCCTCCCAGGGATGGGGAGCTGCACATATACAGTAGAGTGGTGGCAGTTGTGATGTCATGCTTGTTTGCGTGTTTTCAGATTGTGGAGTTCTGCTTGATAGTTCGGTTTTCGGTCACAATTTTAACCAGGAGGAGTTCGTTTTGGAACGCCTACCTTTCTGGGTGCCTAACCTGGTAGATGGCTGACATAGAATGCTTCCAACCACATGGGGGTTTCTATAGGCCATTGCACTCGTGCCTCTATGAGGAGGGATGGAAATGTCAAGACACACAAGCCTGGAAACCCACTTCGGCCAATCATCAGCCAGATACCCACACCTAAATACATACTGGCAAAGCGGCTCAATGGCTTGCTGACTTCTTATGTCCCTTGCGCCTTCAGCCTGAAGTATCCAAAGGAATTTGTTGACTTACTGCGGGGAACACGGGCCACAGGGATAAGAGCCTCGTTGGACGTAGAATCACTGTTACCAAAGTACCTGTGGATGAAACAATCGGGATGATAGCGGACAGCGTGTATCGTGATCCAGCCTGTACTCCTCTTGACATACCAGAAAACATTCTAAGGAAACTACTCCAAGCTTGTACTAAAGAGGCACCCATCTTGAGCCCGGATGGGCACATGTATAAGCAAGTAGATGGGGTCGCCATGGGTTCTCCCCTAGGGGTACCATCTTCTACATGGGTACCATCGAACAAAAGGTCTTAGTCGATATGAACTTGAAACCGGCCATATACTGCAGGTATGTTGACGACATTTTTACACAGGTACCTGATGTCAGACATCTGCAGGAGCTGAAGGAGGCATTTGAGCAGAATTCTGTGTTGCGTTTCACTTACGAGATGGAGAAGGATGGGAAACTACCCTTTCTAGATGTAACAGTCATGGAAAGGAGCGGAGTGTTCCACACTGCAGTCTACACTAAGGAAACTAACATAGGAATGTGCCTCAATGCCAACAGTGACTGCCCAGACAGGTACAAGAGGAGTGTTGTTAACGCTTATGTCGACCGTGCTCTCAGCCACAGCTCAGGATGGAAGCAAGTCGATGAAGAACTCTGTAGGATAAGGCAGGTCCTAGTCAACAATGGCTTCTCCAATGGTTTCGTTGAAGACATCATAAGAAGGAAGGTGAAACGCCATGCAACCTCTGAAGAGACAACTAACACAACACCTGTACCCCCTATTAGACTATTTTACAGGAACTTCTTTTCCACAGCTCATAAAACGGAGGAAAGGGTCCTGAAAGATATTGTTAATAGAAACGTTATCCCTACAGACAAAAATCAGAAGATACAATTGACGATTTACTATAAAACCAAGAAAACTGCCAACCTACTCATGAGAAACTCTCCAGACACAAAGCAGAACGCTTTGAAAGAGACTAATGTCGTCTATGCCTTCAAATGCCCACTTGGGGACTGTAAGCCTCAAAGAACTCAGTATATAGGCAAGACAACAACATCTCTTTCCAGGCGATTAACGATGCATAAGCAACAGGGCTCCATTAAGGAACATATAATCTCTTCCCACAACCAGACCATCACCAGAGAAGTCTTGACAAAAAACACGGAAATCATCGATAGATACAGCGATAGCAGGTGGCTTGATATCTGCGAGGTGTTACGTACCTCTATAGCTACGTAATTAAATACATTTAATTTGTACTTCTACATTAAGTTGTACTTCTATATATATGCCTTGTTTTATCTGATTATATGTACATCTAAATATTCTTTACTTGTATGTAAGATATGTGTTGCCTGATTTATATGTTGAATTAGGCCTAACTTTTCCACCCGTGGGAACGATTAGATTCCCTTTGTTGGTTCACGGTTGATTTTGGTTCACGGTTGATTTCGACTCTTGTCACATTATTTTGCTCCATGTAAGTTTAATTAAATAATGTTAGTTTGGCAATTTTCCGCGGGGCGGAAGCAATGTTTTTGACTCCCGCAGTTTAAGTAGTCAGTAACTCGCATGGGACAGGAGAGATAACAACTTGGAGATAAGTCTGTTAATATTTGTTTTGCCATACATTTATATTATAGGAGAGACAATACTTTAATTTGCTTTTATAAGTGATCTTGTCCATCTGTGCATTATATATAATATCTTGTATTTATATTATTGTTAATATATATAATATAATTTATATGTATATTTCTTAGTCCTAAGGGATAAATACTTTATTCTTGCTTGTGCCAATCATGTGGTTACACTGGTGACCCGCTCTATATTACAGCAATTCTAACATGTCCCTAGACAACAAGTTTCTTAATGCTGTACAGGGTTACGAGCCGTAACGAACGATCTGGTAACATAGTTATGGGGGCCTGTGCCGGGAAATATTGTTCCCACTTAAAACTTAACTGTGCTAATCTAACCTTGCCTTCCTAGGTACCAGTGTCTTGTGTGTTTTCTGCTATTAACTATTCCATGTGCCATGCAAGCCTTCCTGTGTGTCAAGTAACAACGTTTCATGATTTTGAGGTAAGTCATCCTATAACTTTTGTTTGTGCAGTGAGGCCAAGCGAATTTTCAGTGTGGTGAAAATTTTACAGTGAAGTGAAGTGCAGTGCCAGTGTGTTTATTATTATTGTTGTGAATCAAGTGCCAAGTGTTAATCACGATGGAGGACCAAGTGTTGTTGCTGTTGGCTCAACCAAACTTTGAGGGAATTAAAAACCTAACAAAGTCTGCGTTAGTAAATATGGCCAATAAGCTAGAATTAACCGCCAGAAATAGCATGACTAAGGCACAAATTCTGAGAGTCATAGTGACACATTTTGTTGAGAACCAAGAATTAGGAGAAGAATGTCTGGAGGAAGTTAGAGAACAGTCAAGTGATCAAATTGCTTTAAGGCGTCTTGAGTTAGATGCACAAGTAACGTATGCTAAACTTGTGGCTCAAGAAAAAGCCAACGAATGTGCAAGGCAACAGAAATTATTAGAGGCTGAAGCTCAGCAGAGGGAGCTTGAGACTAGGCGTTTAGAACTTGCGGCACAAAACCAGAGAGTTTTAATGGAGTTGCAACTAGAAGCAACAAAGAAGGAACAATTAGAGATTCAACAACAAATGGCTGACACTAATTTCAGGCTTGAAACACAGCGTATGGCAGCTGGGCATGGAAATTCTAGTAATGTTTCAATTAATAATGATAATAATCCCATAAGGATGAGTAAATACATAGAATTACCCAAGTTTAATGAGGAGGATCCTGAGGTTTTCTTTGCACATTTTAATAAGATTGCCATCAGTATGAACTGGCCAAGGGATCAATGGGTAGCAATTATGCAGTCTCAATTTAAGGGGCGTAGTCAGGAGGTTTTACATCCCTACCTGACGCTCATAGTTTTGATTATGAATTTGTAAAGAAAAGCATCTTAAATGCTTATCAATTAAATCCAGAGGCACACAGGCAAAAATTTAGAAACCTAAGGAGGGTAAGTGATCAGACAATAGCTGATTTTACTCGTCAAAAGACGAAATATTGCACAGATGGTTAAAGTCACTTTCAGTCACAGAGTTTGATGCTTTAAAGAATCTTCTTATCATGGAAGAAGTATTGTCTTGTCTCCCAGACAAATTGTCTACTTTTATGGCAGAACAAAAGAATGTAACAGACATTTATGAGCTGTCAAAGCTCGCTGATGAGCATGAGTTGTTGACTAAGGCCCAGTTTACGGCCACTTCACCTAAGTCTAGTCATAGAGTAAATTACAATGCTCACAGAACTCCTTATCATTATAAGCCCACTCCTAGTCCGCCAGTTACTCCCGTGAACTCTTCTCTTACTAACCCTAAGATTGTTACTCCACTGCCAGGATCATCTAAGCCTAGTAATGCTCATTCTAAACCTGCAGTTGGTTCTACCAGTGTGCCCACTTTTAAGCATTGTACACATTGTAAGAGAAGGGGTCATGTGATTACTTCATGTTTTAGTTTGCATCCTGAACTACGGCCAACTGGTCTTATTATGAGTAAAGGATTGCAACATATTAATTCTTCATGTACTACAGTCAATCCCAATTGGATGGCTGACTTTAAACCATATATTTCCACAGGTACATTATTATGTAATAATGGTAACCATAAGACTGTTCAATTACTCCGTGATACTGGAGCTTCACAGTCTCTTATTGCCCAAAATGTACTTGCTGATGTTGACACCCGAGATCTGGGTGAAGTTGTACTTCTCCAAGGTATTGCCGGTAGAGTACAACCTGTATCTTTAATGCAAATTAATCTTGATTCTAAATATACTTCAGGATGGTGTAATGTTGGTGTAAGTAAGCAACTGCCCATTCCTGGGGTAGACATTATATTAGGTAATGATTTTGGCAACCGACAGGTTGCAGGGCCCAAGTGTCCCATAATGTTAACCAATCCCCAGAATGTATTAGCTAAACCAGAGGCAGATGATATTATTTACCCTGCTTGTGTGGTAACTAGATCAATGGGAAAAACAGGTGAGAGTAATTCTGATTTCACTGAGGTTGCTGTTCCCAAGACCAGGACCCCTTCAGGAAAGGAGTGGGAGGTGGATCTTGAGGATTCTTTTATGACTCGACTGGATGATGAGAGTGAGGCAGTAGTAGAAGCCCCGCCGAACCTAAGTCACAAGGAAAGTGAAGGTGAGGAGGCTGAACTATCTGTACCTTGCCCGCTTGTCTCCAGTGAACCAGTTGTCGAGAGTGAGGCCGAAGTAGCTATGGCTCCATTTTATTCTGATCAATCAGGAAAAGAGATCAAGCTACTAGGTTCTTGCCCGCTCGCTGCTGAGTCTGAGTCATTGCCCTTAAGTGTTGAACAGACTACTGATCCTAGTTTAATTAAGTGTATTTCTGAGGCACCTGATAATGTTGATGCATTGGAGGAAGGGACGGGTTTCTTTTTCCAGGATCGACTTCTGATGAGAAGGTGGAGACCCAAGGGAACTCCCTCTTCAGATGATTGTGAGATTAGAACCCAACTCGTTGTCCCCAATGATTATCGTAGGCAGATCTTGCAAGCTGCACATGATGACCCCATGGGAGGTCACCAAGGTATCTCAAATATGTACCATAAGATATGTAAATATTTTTTCTGGCCTAAGTTAAAGAAAGACGTGGTTAGATATTGTCATAACTGTGTACCTTGTCAACTTGTTGGAAAACCTAATCAATCTGTGCCTAGAGCACCATTGCAACCTATTGTAGTTCCTGATGAACCATTTACTCATGTTGTAATTGATTGTGTAGGTCCTTTACCTAAGACTAAGTCGGGTAACATGTTTTTATTCACTCTCATGTGTATGACTACTAGATTTCCAGAAGCTTATGCTCTGAGGAATACCCAAGCTCATAATCTCATCAAGTGTCTTGAACGCTTTTTCTCTTTGTTTGGGATGCCTAGGGTTATTCAGAGTGATAATGGGGGAAACTTTTGTTCTAAAGTTTTCAGAACTTTTTGCGAGTCCCGAGGGATTCAGCACAAATTGTCTAGTCCATATCATCCACAAAGCCAAGGTGGGCTTGAACGTTTCCACCAGACTTTAAAACAAATGTTGAGGACAACCGGAGAGACTTATCCACGTAATTGGGATGAGAATCTCCCCTTCGTGTTGTTTGCTGCGAGAGAAGGGTTACAAGAGTCTTTGGGATGTTCACCTTTTGAACTCGTGTTTGGTCACCAAGTGAGAGGTCCTCTTAAGATGCTCCACGAAAAGTTGTTGGGAGATGTCTCTGTTCATCAGAGTGATTTGTACTTGAGTAAGGTCAAGGACAAGTTGTGTCGGGCTCGTGAGTTGGCGAAAGAACATCTGGGAAGAACTCAACAAGCCATGAAATTACGATATGACAAGAAGTTCAAGGCTAAACTCAGGTCGTTTGCTGTCGGAGATTTGGTGTTGGTGTTGAAACCTCCTCGTTGGGGACTTCCATGTCCCATAAGTTTGCAGGACCCTACCAAGTGGTAGAGAAGGTGGGAGACCTAACTTATAAAATAATTAACCCTAATCTTTCAGAACCCCAAATGACTGTGCACATTAACAGATTAAAAGCTTATGTTGGACCAGGTGTAGTAACTTGTTTTAGTCGGGAAGAGTATACACCTGAGGATCATTGCAGTGAGGGAAATGATGTTAATATTCAACTTCTCAGTTCCAGTTCCAATGGCAGGGAGATGCTATGTCATTTACAGGAGGAGCAACGTGATGAGTTCCAGGTTCTGCTGGACAACCATACATCTCTGTTTGGGGAGGTTCCCACTCAGACCCACCTCATCACCCACGACATTCAGCTCCTGGACAACACACCCATTCGACAACATCCGTACCGAGTGAATCCCGAAAAGAGGAAGATTCTACAAGCAGAAGTGGACTATCTGCTCCAGCATAATTTCATTCGGCCAAGTCAAAGTACTTGGAGCTCTCCGTGTTTATTAGTGCCAAAACCAGGAGGAACCTGGAGATTGTGTGTTGATTATCGTAAACTGAACAAAAACACTACTGTGGACGTTTTTCCCTTACTCTGTTAGAGGAATGTATTGAATCAATTGGACATGCTCAATATGTGTACGCAAACATGTAAAGTTCAGTGGACACAAGATTGTCAGAATGCTTTTCAGAACCTAAAGGGCATATTGTCTACATCACCTGTTCTTGCTAGTCCCCAATTTGATAAACCTTTCATATTACACATTGATGCGTCAGATGTTGGTATAGGGGCTGTGTTGATTCAAGTTGGTTTAGATAATATTGAACATCCTGTGTATTATTATTCAAGAAAATTAATGCAGCTCAGAAAAAATTATTCAGTGGTAGAAAAGGAGGCATTGGGTCTTATATTGTCAATTAAGAAGTTTGAAATTTATCTGTCAGGAAACAAAGTGTTAGTATTTCAGACCACAATCCCCTTATCTTTTAAATATGATGAAAGTTAAGAACCAACGTATTTTGCGCTGGTCCTTATTTTTGCAAGAATTCAATGTGAGATCAAACATATTCCAGGCAGGCAGAATGTTATTGCTGATGCTTTGTCAAGAAGTTTGATGTACCATAAATGTATGTTTTTTTTGTGCTTAACATTTTACTTCAGAAAAAATGCCATTGATCTTCAATCCATTGCATTTTTTTTCTTGGAGGTGGAAGTGTTACGTACCTCTATAAGCTACGTAATTAAATACATTAATTTGTACTTCTAATTAATTTGTACTTATATATATGCCTTGTTTTATCTGATTATATGTACATCTAAATATTCTTTACTTGTATGTAAGATATGTGTTGCCTGATTTATATGTTGAATTAGGCCTAACTTTTCCACCCGTGGGAACGATTATGATTCCCTTGTTGGTTCACGGTTGATTTCGTGGGAAAGTGTTTTATCTATGATCATCAGTAGGAATCACTGATGGGAATTCTGTAATTGTTTGAACATTGGGGGGCAACATTCCGTGAGAAACTTCTAGTTCCTGGTGGCGGGGGAGCGTTGCCAATATTTCCCTTGTTATTTTATTTTAATTACTGCATGTATTAATAATTACATTATTTTTGTTATGCATGTTATTCTGACCATTTACTAAGTTACTTTAAGATTACTCTTGTCACATTTTTGCATGTAAGTTAATTAAATAATGTTAGTTTGGCAATTTTCCGCGGGGCAGAAGCAATGTTTTTGACTCCCGCAGTTTAGTAGTCAGTAACTCGCACGGGACAGGAGAGATAACAACTTGGAGATAAGTCTGTAATATTTGTTTTGCCATACACATTTATATTATAGGAGAGACAATACTTTAATTTGCTTTTATAAGTGATCTTGTCCATCTGTGCATATATATAATATCTTGTATTTAATTATTGTTAATATATATAATATAATTATATGTATATTTCTTAGTCCTAAGGGATAAATACTTTATTCTTGCTTGTGCCAATCATGTGGTTACACTGGTGACCGCTCTATATTACAGCAATTCTACATGTCCCTAGACAACAAGTTTCTTAATGCTGTACAGGGTTACGAGCCGTAACGAACGATCTGGTAACACGGG
>WNGS01090809.1:0-13418 GCA_020271785.1 Procambarus virginalis
CACACACACCACACACACACACACACACACACCACACACACACACACACACACAGGAACAGGGTTAAACTTAGGGTGGGCGAGGACAGGTACACAGAGAATGACAAAGAGGTGTGTGAAGAAAACTCAACAAAAGGTTCCAGGAGGTCTTTACAATAGAACAGGGAGATATCACGGCGCTGGGAGAGGTGGCAGCAAACCAGGTGACCTTGGATAGGTTCGAAATTACAAGAGATGAGGTCAAAAAGCACCTATTGGAGCTGGATGTGAGAAAAGCTGTTGGGCCGGATGGAATCTCGCCATGGGTATTGAAAGAGTGGCAGGAGCACTTTGCTTACCACTCTCCATAGTGTATAGTAAGTCACTGGAAACGGGGGACCTACCAGAAATATGGAAGACTGCTAATGTAGTACCAATATACAAAAAGGGTGACAGACAAGAGGCACTGAACTACAGGCCAGTGTCCTTAACTTGTATACCATGCAAGGTGATGGAGAAGATTGTGAGAAAAAACCTAGTAACACATCTGGAGAGAAGAGACTTCGTGACAACCCATCAACATGGGTTCAGGGAGGGTAAATCTTGCCTTACAGGCTTGATAGAATTCTACGATCAGGTGACAAGAATTAAGCAAGAAAGAGAAGGGTGGGCGGACTGCATTTTTTTGGACTGTCGGAAAGCCTTTGACACAGTACCCCATAAAAGGTTGATGCATAAGCTGGAGAAACAGGCAGGAGTAACAGGTAGGGCGCTCCAGTGGATAAGGGAGTACCTAAGCAATAGGAAGCAGAGAGTTACAGTGAGGGGTGAGACCTCAGACTGGCGTGAAGTCACCAGTGGAGTCCCACAGGGCTCTGTACTTGGACCTATCCTGTTTCTGATATACGTAAATGATCTCCCAGAGGGTATAGACTCATTCCTCTCAATGTTTGCTGACGACGCCAAAATTATGAGAAGGATTAAGACAGAGGAGGACAGCTTGAGACTTCAAGAAGACCTGGACAAGCTGCAGGAATGGTCGAACAAATGGCTGTTAGAGTTTAACCCAAGCAAATGTAATGTAATGAAGATAGGGGTAGGAAGCAGGAGACCAGATACAAGGTATCATTTGGGAGATGAAATACTTCAAGAGTCAGAGAGAGAGAAAGACCTGGGGGTTGATATCACGCCAGACCTGTCCCCTGAAGCTCATATCAAGAGGATAACATCAGCAGCATATGCCAGGTTGGCTAACATAAGAACGGCCTTTAGAAACTTGTGTAAGGAATCTTTCAGAACATTATATACCACATATGTCAGACCAATCCTGGAGTATGCGGCTCCAGCATGGAGTCCCTATCTAGTCAAGCATAAGACTAAACTGGAAAAGGTTCAAAGGTTTGCCACCAGACTAGTACCCGAGCTGAGAGGTATGAGCTACGAGGAGCGACTGCAGGAATTAAACCTCACTTCGTTGGAAGACAGAAGAGTTAGGGGGGACATGATCACCACATTCAAGATTCTCAGGGGAATCGACAGGGTTGATAAAGACAGGCTGTTTAACACAAGGGGCACACGCACTAGGGGACACAGGTGGAAACTGAGTGCCCAAATGAGCCACAGAGATATTAGAAAGAACTTTTTTAGTGTCAGAGTGGTTGACAAATGGAATGCATTAGGAAGCGATGTGGTGGAGGCTGACTCCATACACAGTTTCAAGTGTAGATATGATAGAGCCCATTAGGCTCAGGAAACTGTACACCTGTTGATTGACGGTTGAGAGGCGGGACCAAAGAGCCAGAGCTCAACCCCCGCAAGCACAACTAGGTGAGTACTAGGTGAGTACACACACAGGTGAGTACACACACACACACACACACACACACACACACACAGTTGTGGTCAGACAGCCGCGGTGATCAGACGGGTCTGGGGAAGCTCTTGCGTAGCTAGTGAATTGGGGGGGAAAATCAGTGTATATGCGTATATGAGTGTATATGAGTGATTGAATAATTAGTAAGCTCACTCAAAACCACAAGGAAGTGAAGAAAAACAGTAGAAACAGCACCACTGAAAATAAGTGTTGAGTACATTTGTGGTATTGTGAAATTGTGGAGCCGACATTGTGGAGCTGGAGTGACCTCACCACTAGTGACCTCACCAGCTGGGACGCGGGACGCAGAGACCTCACATCTGGACCAGCCGCGTGGTGTACTTTCTCGCCTGTTTGTGCTGCAGATTGAGCAAGGTATTGAGGAGCGCCTTTTTGGCTGGGTTGTTACTGCAATGACACGATCAGGAAGGGGTTCAAGGTCAATCACCAGCAGGGATGAGGAGGAGGACAGATTTATAGACAAATTAATAGGGAAATTTGTAGAGAGAAGGAGCGATTGGATGGTGGATCTAATCCAAGGGATTAAAAGCGAGTTATTTCAGCAAATACAGGTTGAGGTAGAGAGGCAGAAACAAGAAATTATGCTCTATATTCAGGAAGAGATTAGGAAGGGAAGAGAGGACTGGGAGAGGGAATGTGCTCGGATCACAAACGAATTAGGAAGGATTAACAGCATGGCTAAGGACAGAGGATTAGTGGGGGATGGGTTAGTGACTGCGGTTGGGATGGAGAAACCCCAGGGGACAGGCTACCAGCATGACAAAGAATTACTGAGGAGACGGTCTATTATACTACATGGATTATTCGAATCTGGGGCATCAACAAGACAAGACAGGATAGAGACGGAAAAATATGAATGCATGAGATATTGAGATGTATTGGAGCAGGGATGGCAGAATACGAGGGGATATCAGCCGCCGGGTTGGACCTTACAATTGTACCAAAAATAGGCTGTTTCTGGTACAATTCTCAAATGAGGGAGGCTGTGGAGTACATAATGAGGAACATTTCGTCATCAAGCCACACATACTACCACCCCAACTACAGAGACTACCACACTCCCCAATATCACTTCCAAAATGGACAAAACCATTGCCACAACAACAACCTGGGTCAGGGATAGAGAGGAGGGAGAACCACCAAAACCTTCCAGAAGTGACACACAATATGGACAATCATTCATTTTTGCAAACATTCAAGGTCTAAAGCCAAAGTCAAGAAATAAAGTCAAGTTCATAAATGGTCTCCTATTAGAGTCAAACTCCATATTTGGGGCATTCACGGAAACTCATACAAAAGATTACATGGATGGTGAAATCTGGATTCCAAATTATAATTTATACAGATGTGATAGAAAAACTAGGTCAAATGGGGGAGTAGGTCTGTATATTAAAGAGGACCTGGTATGCACAGAACTACTAAACTCAACTAATGAGGTGGTAGAGGTACTTGGAATTAAGGTAGAGAAAACTAAACCTAATTATTATTTTATATATAAACCGCCAGATACAACGGTTGAGGAATTCACAGAGCAGATGCACAAAATAGAGAACATACTTGATGACCTAGCAAACCCAGCTCCAGATATTATCTTCCTTGGAGATTTCAATTTACCGAGTCTAAGATGGAGAATGGCAAACACAAATATCATAGCAGGGAATGACCCGGGAAATAACCAGCCACAGGTCAGAGAACTTTTGAGATTCTGTGACAAATTCTCGCTCAATCAACAGATTACAGAACCAACTAGGAACGAAAACACACTAGACTTGTTATTCACAAACAATGATGAACTAATCAGAGACATAACAATCTCAGATACTTCATACTCAGACCATAAGCTCATTGAAGTGCGAACTAGCATAAATAACGGTAGTAGATCTAAGAGACCCAACAAGCGAGAAGGAATATTCAATCAATTCAATTTCAACAATAAGAGGATTGACTGGGAAAAAATAAATGTAGACCTTTCAACCATTCAATGGGAGACGGTCTTAAGCGACAAAACTCCCACACAGGGAATAGCTCAACTGACAGCTGAAGCTTACAAGGTCTGCTTGAAGCACGTGCCGGTGAGGAGGGGCAGAAAGAGGAACACTCTAGAAAGAGAACGCAGACGACTGTACAGGAGAAGGAAAAAAAATTACGGAAATGCTTCGGCAGACACAACTATCACAAGCAAGGAAAATAAGCCTAAGCAGGGAGATCGAAGAAATCGAACAAACGTTGAAGCGATCATATGAGTCTGAGGAAATGGAATTGGAACAGAGAGCTATACAAGAGATAAGGAAAAATCCGAAATATTTTTTCACATACGCTAAATCAAAATCCAAAACCTCGACCAGTATTGGACCGTTAATTACAAATGAAGGTACGTACACAGAGGACAACAAAGAGATTAGTGAAATTCTAAGAAGCCAGTATGAGGCTATGTTTAGCACACCAATTAACAACATGAAAGTTGATGACCCAGACAGCTTCTTTATGAATGACATTCAAGCTGCAGATAATATAACGGATATTACCACAAACTCGGAAGACTTTGAAAGAGAAATTGACAATATGCCCATGCACTCAGCCCCTGGGCCTGACTCATGGAATTCAATATTCATAAAGAAATGTAAAGTACCAGTAGCGAGAGCACTCAGCGTAATATGGAGAAAGAGCCTGGATACAGGGGAGATACCAGCAGCACTTAAATCTGCAGATATAGCTCCGTTGCACAAGGGGGGGAGTAAAGCCTTGGCAAAAAATTATAGGCCAGTTGCACTAACATCACACATAATAAAAGTGTTTGAAAGAGTGATTAGGAATCAAATTTCTAGTTTTATGGAAAACAATGAATTGCACAATCCAGGACAACATGGATTTAGAGCGGGAAGATCCTGTCTGTCACAGTTACTCAACCACTATGACAAAATCACAGAAGCCCTAGAAGAAAAGCAAAATGCAGATGTTGTATACACAGACTTTGCAAAGGCTTTCGACAAATGTGACCATGGGTGATAGCTCACAAAATGAGGTCAATGGGAATAACTGGAAAAGTAGGACGCTGGATACTCAATTTCCTGTCGAACAGAACACAAAGAGTAACAGTCAATCAGATAAAATCGAGTCCAAGCGATGTTAAAAGCTCTGTACCTCAAGGTACAGTCCTTGCACCGCTACTGTTCCTTATTCTCATATCTGATATAGACAAAAATACACGTCACAGCTTCGTGTCATCCTTCGCAGATGACACAAAAATCAGCATGAAAATTACCTCTGCTGAAGACATTGAAAAACTACAAACAGATGTCAACAAAGTTTTCGATTGGGCAGCAGAAAATAATATGATGTTTAACAGTGATAAATTTCAGGTACTCAGGTACGGCAAAAATGAGGATCTGAAACATAATACAGGGTACAAAACACAATCAATCTTCCCATAGTAGAAAAACAGCATGTCAAGGATTTGGGAATAATGATGTCCGACGATCTAACGTTTAGGGAGCATAACCAAGCAAATATCGCATCAGCCAGAAAAATGATCGGATGGATTACGAGAACTTTCAAATCCAGGGATCCCATCACAATGGTTGTACTCTTCAAGTCACTTGTGTTGTCCCGTCTCGAATACTGCTCAGTACTCACTTCCCCCTTCAGAGCAGGAGAGATTGCTGAAATAGAGGGAATACAGAGAACATATACGGCACGCATAGACGAGATAAAACACCTAAATTATTGGGATCGTCTCAAAGCTCTCCAAATGTACTCTCTAGAAAGGAGACGAGAGAGATACCAAATAATATACACGTGGAAAATACTGGAGGGCCAGGTCCCAAATCTACACAGTAAAATAACAACGTACTGGAGTGAACGATATGGAAGAAAATGCAAGATTGAACCAGTGAAGAGCAGAGGTGCCATAGGCACAATCAGAGAACACTGTATAAACATCAGAGGTCCGCGGTTGTTCAACGTCCTCCCAGCGACTATAAGAAATATTGCCGGAACAACCGTGGACATCTTCAAGAGAAAACTGGACTGTTTCCTAAGAGAAGTCCCGGATCAGCCGGGCTGTGGTGGGTATGTGGCTCTGCGGGCCGCTCCAAGCAACAGCCTGGTGGATCAAACTCTCACAAGTCGAGCCTGGCCTCGGGCCGGGCTTGGGGAGTAGAAGAACTCCCAGAACCCCATCAACCAGGTATCAACCAGGTATCAAGCATTACTCAGAGGGTGAAACATTACAATGTGTTTATAGAGAGGTTTATGACGAAAGTAGCAAATAGCTACAAGAATAGTGGCAAGCACGACACCGAACTAGCCTCTCAGGTAGTTTCACCTCCCAGGTCACATCACAGGTCACCCCCCAGGTCACAACCCAGGTCACCCCCAGGTCGCATCATCCCCAACTCAGCCCTCCTATACCTCCCCCCTGCCTCAGCCCCCCAAAACCCCCTGCTTCATCACCCCAAAACCCCCCTGTCCATTCCACATTTGCACCTCCCCAACGATTCCCCTGCCCCTCCAACATCACACCTGTCAACGACCCCAGTGGGTCAAGCCATGCCCTCCCCAAACCCACCTTCCCATCCCCCCTCCCCTACTACCCCTTCCCACACCCCTGCCCCTTCTCTTCCACTGCACCCCTCTTACACTCACCCCCAAACCCCACCCAACCCTCACCCCTCCTATGCACCTTCAGCCCACATTTAACCCCCTCACCTTGTGACCCCCTAACACCTTCCCCCATCTCCCTCTTCCCCTCTTCTACCCCAAAACCCCCACCTACCCCCGATTCCCCCCTAACTAATACGCCCTCTCTTCCACTCCCAGCACCCATGCTCCATTCTCCTCTCAGCCCTCTGTCCTCAATATCCCTCTCCCCCCCAACTTCTCAACCTCTATCTGACTCTCAGTCTCACTCTATTTCTCAATCCCCACATGCTATTCAGACCCCTAACTTTCAGACCCATTATGCCCTTCCTACCCCCCTAGATGCCCAGACCCCATTCGCCTACCAGGCACTCCCAGGCACCCCCCTAGCACCCCCCATTCACCCCCACAGCCCCCACTCGCCCCCATTCACCCCACAGCCCCCACTCGCCCCCCAGACACCCACCAGTCCCCCCCAGACCCCCAGTGAAAGGGGGAACTCAGACACCCGAGTTTCCAAGAAGAGTCTCAAGGTGTGGTACACCAATGCTGATGGGGTAGCCAATAAAGCAGAAGAGATAAAAGAAAGAGTTAGTGAGGCAGACCCAGACATAGTGGCAATAGTGGAAACTAAAATAAATGACATGATCTCGGATGCAATCTTTCCGGAGGGGTACCAGGTGATAAGAAAAGAAAGGACACAGAGACAGGGAGGAGGAGTGGCACTCCTAATAAAGCGGAAATGGAAGTTTGATGAGCTGGAAAATCCGGGTACCAATGAAAGCACGAGCTCCATACATGGAACTCTGACAGTGGATGGGAAGAAGATTGTAATTTTGATACTCTACAATCCCCCACCAAACAGTAGAAGGCCCAGGCAGGAGTACGAGGACAGCAACAAGGCATGTATAGATGAACTGCAGAGGGCAGCAACAATAGCGCATAGAATGAAGGCGAAGCTACTGGTCATGGGGGACCTAAACCACGGAGAGATAGATTGGGAAACGAGGAATCCCCATGGCGGGGAGGAGACCTGGGGAGCGAAGCTGGTAGACGTTATTGACAGGAATTTCCTAACACAGCATGTGAAGGAAGATACTAGGGAAAGAGGAGGGGATACGCCCAGCCTATTAGATCTCATCTTCACCCAGAATGTAGAAGACATCGAGCAGTTGGAACATGAAATACCACTAGGAGCCAGTGACCATTGTGTCCTAGTCTTTGACTACATGATGGAGCTTAAAATTGTGACCAACGGTCAAGAGGTACGGGGAAGGAGAATTGATTACAGAAAAGGGGACTACAGAAGGATAAGGGACTACCTGGGAGAAGTGCAGTGGGAGGAAGAGCTTATAGGAAAAACAGTGCAAGGTATGATGAACCAAGTCATATTGAAATGCAAAGAGGCTGAAGAGAGATTTATTCCAACAATAAAGGAAAAAAGCAGGAGGGAATATAATAACCCATGGTTTGATAGACAATGTAAGGAAGCAAAGGTGAGAAGCAGGAGGGAGTGGAGGAAGTACAGAAGACAAAGGACAGAGGACAACAGGATTAGATGTAACAGAGCTAGGAATGATTACATTAACATAAGACGAATGTCGGAAAGAAATTATGAGAATGATATTGCAGTCAAAGCGAAAAAGCAACCTAAATTACTACATAGCCATATAAGAAGGAAGATGTCGGTAAATGACCAAGTGACAAGACTGAGGAAAACAGAAGGGGCATATACAGAAAGCGACAAGGAAATCTGCGAGGTACTGAATGCAAATTTCCATGGAGTGTTCACAACCGAGCCTGAGCAGCTCCCATTGTTAGAAGCGATTACCCTAAATGACAGACTATCAGACATAGAGGTGACAGCAGAGGAGGTAATGAAACAGTTGACAACACTGGATGCAAACAAAGCTGTTGGACCAGACAAAGTATCACCGTGGATACTTAAAGAGGCAGCGCAGGCTCTCAGTGTGCCTCTGGCAATGATCTTTAATGAGTCACTTATGTCGGGAGAATTGCCCAGTTGCTGGAAGGAGGCAAATGTCGTACCGATTTTCAAGAAAGGTGACAGGGAGGAGGCACTTAACTACAGACCCGTATCATTGACAAGCATCCCCTGCAAAATACTTGAAAGAATAATTAGGCTAAGACTTGTTGAGCACCTGGAGAGCATTGGGTTTGTAAACAAGCACCAACATGGTTTCTGGACAGGGAAATCATGCCTAACAAACCTTTTAGAATTCTATGATAAAGTAACAAGGATAAGGCAGGACAGAGAAGGCTGGGCAGACTGCATATTTCTTGACTGCCAAAGGCCTTTGATACAGTACCGCACATGAGACTGCTATACAAACTTGAGAGGCAGGCAGGAGTAAGCGGAAAGGCCCTAGAATGGGTGAAGAACTACCTAACAGGAAGGAGCCAGAGGGTAATGGTAAGGGGCGAGAAGTCGGACTGGAGAACAGTAACAAGTGGAGTACCTCAAGGATCGGTGCTGGGACCAATCCTCTTTCTAATTTACGTAAATGACATGTTTACAGGAGTGGAGTCATACATGTCAATGTTTGCGGATGACGCAAAATTAATGAGAAGAGTTGTGACAGACGAGGATTGTAGGATCCTCCAAGAGGACTTAAACAGGTTGCAGAGATGGTCAGGGAAATGGCTACTGGAGTTTAACACCAGTAAATGTAAAGTTATGGAAATGGGATCAGGTGATAGGAGACCAAAGGGACAGTACACAATGAAGGGGAACAGCCTACCTGTAACGATTCGAGAAAGAGATCTGGGAGTGGATGTGACACCTAATCTAACTCCTGAGGCACATATAAATAGGATAACGACAGCAGCGTACTCTACACTGGCGAAAATTAGAACTTCATTCAGAAACCTAAATGAGGAGGCTTTTAGGGCGCTTTACACTGCATACGTGAGACCCGTCTTAGAGTATGCCGCGCCATCATGGAGCCCCCACCTGAAGAAACACATAAGGAAACTGGAGAAGGTTCAGAGGTTTGCGACGAGGCTTGTCCCAGAGTTACGAGGGAAGGGATATGAAGAGCGACTGAAGGAACTGAACCTTACGACACTAGAGAAAAGAAGGGAGAGAGGAGATATGATAGGGACATATAAAATACTCAGGGGAATTGACAAAGTGGAAATAGATGAAATGTTCACACGTAATAATAACAGAACGAGGGGACATGGGTGGAAACTGGAAACTCAGATGAGTCACAGAGATGTTAGGAAGTTTTCTTTTAGCGTGAGAGTAGTGGAAAAATGGAATGCACTTGGGGAACAGGTTGTGGAAGCAAATACTATTCATACTTTTAAGACTAGGTATGATAGGGAAATGGGACAGGAGTCATTGCTGTAAACAACCGATAGCTGGAAAGGCGGGATCCAAGAGTCAATGCTCGATCCTGCAAGCACAGATAGGTAAGTATAGGTAAGTACACACACACACACACACACACACACACACACACACACACACACACACACACACACCACACACACACACACACACACACACCACACCCACACACACACACACACACACACACCACACACACACACACAACACACACCCACACACACACACACACACAACACACACACACACACACACACACACCACACACACACACACACACCACACATACCACACACACACACACACACAGAGATACACACACACACAACACACACCACACAATACACACACACACACACCAGAGCCACAGAGACAATAGAGAGAAACCCACACATCACACACAGAGACACACACAGAGAGTCACACAACACACACACACTGTTTCCCACAGGACACACACAATAAGGAAAGAGAGGGAAGGTAGGGGAGGAGGCGGAGTGGCCCTACTCATGAGAAAGGAATGGAGTTTTAAGGAGATGGCTATCCCGGGCTGTGAGGGTTTCAGAGACTACATAGCAGGCACCATGACAATGGGAGGACCAAGGATAGTAGTAGCAGTAATATATAACCCTCCACCAAATGACAGAAGACCCAGTCAAGAGTATGAAAATAACAACATGGCAGTTAACACTATAATTGAGAGGGCAGCCTCTGCTGCCTGTAGAAATAGATCCCACCTGCTCATCATGGGGGACTTCAATCACGGAAGAATTGATTGGGAGAACAAGGAACCGCATGGCGGCGAGGATACGTGGAGAGCCAAACTACTCGAGGTGGTGACTAGAAACTTCTTAACCCAGCATGTCAGAGAACCCACAAGGATGAGAGGAAATGACGAACCAGCGAGACTCGACCTGGTCTTCACCCTGAACGACTCTGACATAAGAGAAATCGGTTTTGAGGCCCCAGTAGGGATGAGCGACCACAGTGTATTGGAGTTTGAGTACCTGATTGAAGAAGGGTTATTGAACTCGAGGAGAGATACTGAAACCAAAAGGTTAGCATACCGAAAAGGAAACTATGAGGAGATAAGAAAATTCCTAACAGACATAGCATGGGAAACAGAGCTCAGGGAAAAGACGGCCCAAGATATGATGGACTACATCACGCAAAAGTGCAAGGAAGCAGCAAACAAGTTTGTCCCAGCCCAAAAGGAAAACAGTGAAATGAAGATGAGAAACCCATGGTTTAATCAGAGATGTAGGCTAGCTAAGCAACAAAGTAAAAGGACATGGAGAAACTATAGGAATAACAGGACACTGGAGAGCAGAGAAAGATACCAGAATGCCAGGAATGAATATGTCAGGATGAGAAGAGAGGCGGAAAGACAATACGAAAACGACATCGCAAGCAAGGCAAAGACTCAGCCTAAATTGCTGCATAGCCACATCAGGAGAAAAACAACAGTAAAGGAACAGGTTATGAAATTAAGGATAGGGGCAGAAGGATTCACTACAAACGACAAGGAAGTGTGTGAGGAACTGAATAAGAAATTCCAAGAGGTCTTCACCCTAGAACTAGGAGAAATCCCAGAGTTAAGAGAGGGGATAGCTAGCCAGGAACCACTGGAAGAGTTTGAGATTACAAGCGGGGAAGTAAGAAAGTGTTTACTAGAGTTGGATGTGACAAAGGCTATAGGCCCAGATGGAATCTCTCCTTGGATACTTAAGGAAGGAGCAGAAGAACTGTGCCTACCACTCTCCATAGTGTATAACAAATCTCTGGCAACAGGGGAACTGCCAGAAATTTGGAAAGCAGCTAATGTAGTCCCGATATACAAGAAAGGGGATAGACAGGAGGCACTGAATTACAGGCCAGTGTCCCTAACCTGCATACCATGCAAGCTGATGGAGAAGATTGTGCGAAGAAAGCTAGTGGAGCACCTGGAGCGAAAGAACTTTGTAACACAGCACCAACATGGATTCAGGGATGGCAGGTCCTGCCTCACAGGGTTACTTGAATTCTACGACCAGGCAACAAAATAAGGCAAGAAAGAGAAGGGTGGGCAGACTGCATATTTTTGGATTGTCAGAAAGCCTTTGATACAGTGCCACACAAGAGGCTAGTGAAAAAGCTCGAGATGCAGGCTGGAGTGAAAGGGAAGGTACTCCGTTGGATACAGGAGTACCTAAGCAACAGGAGACAAAGAGTCAGTGTGAGGGGTGAGGTCTCAGATTGGCGAGACGTTACAAGTGGAGTCCCGCAGGGGTCAGTCCTTGGACCTATACTGTTTCTGATATATGTAAATGATCTCCCAGAGGGTATAGAATCGTTTCTCTCAATGTTTGCCGATGATGCAAAAATTATGAGGAGGATTGAAACTGAGGACGATAGTAGGAGGCTACAAGACGACCTAGACAGACTGAGTGAATGGTCCAACAAATGGCTGTTGAAGTTCAACCCGAGTAAATGCAAAGTAATGAAACTAGGCAGTGGAAACAGGAGGCCAGACACAGGATACAGAATAGGAGATGAAGTACTTAATGAAACGGACAGAGAGAAAGATCTAGGAGTTGATATCACACCAAACCTGTCTCCTGAAGCCCACATAAAAAGGATAACATCTGCGGCATATGCGAGGCTGGCTAACATCAGAACAGCGTTCAGGAACCTGTGTAAGGAATCATTCAGAATCTTGTACACCACATATGTAAGACCAATCCTGGAGTATGCAGCCCCAGCATGGAGCCCGTACCTTGTCAAGCACAAGACGAAGCTGGAAAAAGTCCAAAGGTATGCCACTAGACTAGTCCCAGAACTAAGAGGCATGAGTTACGAGGAAAGGCTGCGGGAAATGCACCTTACGACACTGGAAGACAGAAGAGTAAGGGGAGATATGATCACAACCTACAAAATCCTCAGAGGAATCGACCGGGTAGACAAGGACAAACTATTCAACACTGGGGGACGCGAACAAGGGGACACAGGTGGAAACTGAGTACCCACATGAGCCACAGAGACGTTAGAAGGAACTTTTTCAGTGTCAGAGTAGTTAACGGATGGAATGCATTAGGCAGTGATGTGGTGGAGGCTGACTCCATACACAGTTTCAAGGGTAGATATGATAGAGCCCAGTAGGCTCGGGAATCTGTACACCGGTTGATTGACAGTTGAGAGGCGGGACCAAAGAGCCAAAGCTCAACCCCCGCAAGCACAAATAGGTGAGTACAAATAGGTGAGTACACACACACACACACACACACACACACACACACACACACACACCACACACACACCACACACACACACCAACACACACACACACACACACACACACACACACACACACACCACACACACACACACACACACACACACACAACACACACACACACACACACACACCACACACACACACACACACACACCCACACACACACACACACCACACACACACACACACACACACCCACACACACACACACACACACACACACACACACACACACAACACACACACACACCCACACGA
>WNGS01090812.1:0-11589 GCA_020271785.1 Procambarus virginalis
GTGATGGCATGCTAGGCTCAACATTGACACCACCCAGGCGCTAAGTTCGAGGCCCTCACAACCCCCGGCGTGTTTGCAAAAATATTGTCGGCATACCCACACCGTCACCTGTTTATGCTAAATGTTGGGGTATTGCGCCCACACCACAGTCCACCTGTTGGCTGATGGTGCCCCCACAACCCAGCCCTGTTGCTGTGTCGCTCCCAAGCGCCCAAACTGTTGCGGTGTGGGCCTACTCCAAAGGGCAACCCACCTTTTGCTGGTGCAGAAAAAACCCACACCCAATCTGTTGGCTGTCTGGTGCCACTCAACACCCATCTGGTTTGCTGGTGCCAACCTATCACCGCAGTCTTTGGCTGGTTGGCCCCCACATGCCCATGGCCAGTGTTCTGGTGCCCGCCAACACATAGCCTTTTGCTGTTTGTGTTATATAAAAAAAAAAAAAAAGTTGGAAGAGGGGGGGAGGGGGGGGTTGTTTGGGGGTGGGAAAAGGGGAGGTGGGGAATGAAAAGTTTGGCATGAATCGCAGAACCGATCTACATTACTCTAACAGTGTTGGTTCCTGCCCGGCCACACACACACACTGTTGCTGATGCCCTCCTGGTTTCTACGCTGGTTGATGTGTGTTCTGGGAGGTTCTTCTACTCCCCGGAACCAGGCTCGACTTGTTGGGGATGAGTTTGGAAATCCACCAAGGCTGTTTGGCTAAGGGGTACGGAGCAGGCGGCCTCGCGGGGGGAAGGAAATGGTGAGGGGGGTCCACATGCCCACCACAGCCCTGCTGATCGGGGACTTCTCTTAGGAAACAGTGCCGTAGTTTTCTCGTTGAAAGATGTCGCACAGAGTTGTTTCGCATATTTCTTATAGGTCGCGTAGGAGCTTAACAACCGCGGACCTTGGCTGATGTTTTATAGCAGCTGTTCTGCTGACTTGTGCTCTAGGTCATCCAAAGCACTCTTCGGACCGCAGAGAACCCTTCTGCTCCTTGCACTGGTTCAATCTTGGGCATGTTTTCTTGCCATTCGTCATCCATCCAGTACGATGTTATGTTTTAGGAGGGGCTGTGTTAGGATTTGGGAGCTGGCCCGCCAGTATTTTCCACTTGTATATTATATGGTATGACTTCTCTCGTCTCCTTCTAGAGAGTACATTTGGAGAGGGTTGAGATCTATCCGTAGGGGCTAATAATTTAGGGTGTTTTATCGTGTCTATGACAAAGTGCCGTATATGTCTCTGTATTCCGCTCTATTTCAGCAATCTCATCTTCTCCTGCTCTGAAGGAGGGAGTGAGTACTAAGCAGTAGTTCGAGACGGGACAACACAGTGACTTGAAGAGTACAACCATTTGTGATGGGATCTCTGGATTAGAAAGTTCTCGTAATACATCATATAATTTTTCTGGCTGTAATTTGAGAGGGGAGTAAAAAAACTGATGCGATATTGGCTGTGGATTATGTTCGCCTACACGTTAGTCGCTCGACTTCAAATCAATATATTCCCAAATCCCTTGACATGCTGGTTTTTCTATCATGGGCAGATTATGATTGTGTTTTGTACCTAGTATTATGTTTCAGATCCTCAATTTTTGCCGTATCTGAGTACGCGTAGAAATTTATCACTGTTAAACATCAATTATGGTTTTCTGCTGCGCCAATCGAACACGTGTGTGTGACATCTGTTTGGTGAGTTTTGAAAGGAAGCAGGTCTTCCGGCAGAGTAATTTTGCATGCTGATTTTGTTGCATCTAGGCGTAAGGAGACACGAAGCGTGTGTGACGTGTATTTTGTCTATATCATAATATGAATTGAAAAGGAAAGGCATTTTGTAGGCGGTGCAGACTGTACCTTGAGGTACATAGCTTTTAACATCGCTATGGACTCGGAGTTTACATGATTGACTGTTACTCTTTGTGTTCTGTTGTCGCCAGTTTTGAGTATGCCAGCGTGCCTAACTTTTCATTATTCCAGTCCTCAGGGGGTGGGGCGAATCTCAGCGCACACAACAATGTAGGAGGAGATGTGTGAGAGTGATGTGACCTCACAAAATGAGGTCAATGGCCGAATAACAGGGAAAGTAGGACGCTGGATACTCAACATAACCTGTAGAACAGAAGACAAAGAGTTACAGTCAATCAGATAAAATCGAGTGCAAGCGATGTTAAAAGCTCTGTACCCTCAAGGTACAGTCCTTGCACCGCTACTGTTCCTTAATCTTCAATATCTGATATAGGACAAAATACACGTCACAGCTTCGTGTCATCCTTCGCAGATGACACAGAAATCAGGCATTAAAATCCATTACCTCAGTTGAAGACATTGAAAAAACTACAAACAGATGTCAACAAAGTTTTCGATTGGGCAGCAGAAAATAATATGATGTTTAAGTGCAGTGATAATTTCAGGTACTCAGGTACGGCAAAAATGAGGATCTGAAACATAATAAACGGTACAAAACACAATCAATTCTTCCCATAGTAGAAAAAACAGCATGTCAAGAGATTAGGGAATAATGATGTCCGACAGATCTAACGTTTAGGGAACATACCGCCAAGAAAAGATCGCGTCGGCCAGAAAAATGATCGGATGGATTACGAGAACTTTCAAATCCAGGGATCTCCATCACAATGGTTGTAACTCTTCAGATTCACTTGTGTTGTCCCACGCTCTCGAATACTGCTCAGGTACTCACTTCCCCCTTCAGAGGCAGGAGAGATTGCTGAAATAGAGGAGAATACAGAGGAACCTACTACGGCACGCATAGACGAGATAAACACCTAAATTATTGGGATCGTCGTCAAAGCTACTCCCAAATGTCTCACTCGAAAGGCGACGAGAACGACGATCCCACAATAATATACACGTGGTCAAAAATGGAGGGTCCGGTCCCCAAATTACGACAGGTAAACGATAACTCGGCTGACTGAGTGTGAACGATTTATGGAAGAACTGTGAAGATTGAACCAGTGAAGAGCCAGGTGCATAGGCCAATCAGAGAACAACTGTATAAACCCATCAGAGGTGTCCGCGGTCTGTTCATCTCACGTGGAATCACCAGCAGCAGACCTATAACGCACACATATTGCCGCAGAAACAACTGTGGACCATCTTCAAGAGAACAATGGGACTGAGTTTCCTAAGAGAAGTCCCGCTCAGCCGGGGCTGTGGTGGGATGTGGGCATCGAGCGCCGCGTCGAGCTGAGCAGCCCAGCCTGGTGGACTCCAAACATACCAGAAGTCGCGGGGCACAGGAGCCTGGCTTGGGGAGTAGAAGAACTCCAAACCCCATTAACCAGGTTCAACCGAGGGAGGCACAGCACACAGGGGGGGTTGTGGAGGCGTGCCACCAGCAAAGGTATGTGTTGGGAGGGCACCAGCAACGCTGGGTTAGGTGCCCCTGCGGGCGCCAGCACCAGTGGGTGTAGGTCACAGAACAGGTCCTGGCACAGCAACACGAATGGGTGTGGGCGGGCCCAAAATGACGTGGTGTCGGGCGGCGCAGCCCAACCAAGGGTCTGGTGGCCGGGGGCACACGAGCAACCCCAGGGTGGGTGGGGGGGACAGCAAAACGCTGGCCGCGCCGGGCCGCCGGCGAACAGCAACCGAGGTTGGCCTGTGGGGGCACGCAAGCAACAGGTTGGGGAATCGGGGGCCGCCAGGAGCAGCAGGTGGCTGTGTGGGCACCACAACAAGGTGGGTGTGGGCGGACACCCCTACGCCAGATCAGTTGGTGGGCAGGTGGGCCACAGCAAAGGTGGGCAGCATGTGGAGCCAGAACAAAAACATGGTGCGCCGGTGTGGGGAGACACCAAGCAAGAGGTGGGTTGTGGCGACAATGTGCGCGCGACGGACAACAGGCTGCGGCCCGGACGGGGCCCCACACCCCAGGGGGGGGGGAAACACAGGCAAGCAGGTGGTGTGTGGGCCTAGACAGAGAAAACCAGAGGGTATCAGCGGCTTACCAGCAACATGTGTGGGTGTTCGTGCGGCCCACAAGCTAACAGGAGGATGTGGTGGCATCAGTGTCATCGAATCTTGCTAAAGATTCATTATATGTTCTCATTCATTCGTTTTAAGATTCATTCATTACTATCTTATTCTCTAATTATATGAGAAATTGTATCTAGTATAAAATTTTATATAATATATAGATTTTGTATAGATTATATAGTATAACACTATATATTGTATGAAGGTTCGTGTTACAATGCTCAGGATTTCTCCGTGGGCAGTTGCCCAGTTAGGATAGTCTGTTAATAGTTAG
This sequence comes from Procambarus virginalis, assembly GCA_020271785.1. NCBI lineage: Eukaryota > Metazoa > Arthropoda > Malacostraca > Decapoda > Cambaridae > Procambarus > Procambarus virginalis. The sequence continues at coordinate 4,261 of WNGS01090812.1, forward strand.
GGAGGGACGCCGTCCTGGCAAGCCATATAACCGGCAGTAGCGTGAAGGCTGTGGTCGAGGGTAGTCATGGGTTAAGCTCAGTCCTTGGTGTTGGTTATTTTTAGTTATTTCTCTGTTGGTAGATGATTGCGGTATTCCCTTTTACGTATTCGTGTTCTGGTGATATTGCTCATGCCTCACTAAGAAGTTTTTATTTATGTTAATGCAAGTTAAAATAAGTTCTGGTTTTCTTACGTTCTATTAATTGTTATGTTTTGTCCCCCTTAGCACAAATATATTGTTCACCATTTTGTTTTTACAGTGCTTTTTTGATACTACCCCTAGAGTTTGTGGCAAGGCCGATTTAATATTACATTAACACTGCTGGGTGAAGAACCATATTTAGACTCAAAGTGGTGACATATGGGGGCCCGTCCGGGAGAGTGCTTAATGATGCTTAAAACATTAATTCCCTGTACTGTGTGTACAATTAACAATGCTAATTATTTAATAGCAATTGCCTTCCTAGGCTCTGTGATTATCTAGTGGACCTAATCAAGCCTGTGAACGGATATTGTTCCATCTGAGCTGCTGTGAAACCTTTTACGATTTGAGGTAAGTGTTCAGCTTGTGCCAGGGGCAAGCATATATTTCAGTGTTGTTCAAAGTAAGTTGTGATTATTGAGCCAACCATGGAGGATCAGGTGTTGAGCTGGTAGAGCAGCCACATCTTGGTAAAATTAAGGACTTAACGAAGTCTGGGTTTTATTGCTGGAGAGTTGGGTGGGACCGCCGGCCGGGTCAGACGTTCCTGAGGTCTCTCCGCTCCTGGCTTGTGTTTACGTTGGGTGATTGCTGGTTTGCCCTGCTGGTGGTAGTTTGCCACTGACAGGGTGACGTTTGGCTTAGCCATGGGGACTTCTCGCCCCCAGTGACGAGGACGTTGTCGGCTGGTCTGGCATTTACGGTGCCGGTGGGCCATCCATGGTTGGTGTCGCCCTGGTGGACGTGCTGCATGTGCAGCTGTCGGACCTGGTGGGCATCCAGCTGCTTCAGGGCAACCGTGCTGTGGTCAAGTTCCGCCTCCAGGCTGCCTTTCAGGCGTTTCTCGAGCGGTGTGAGGGGCGTGTTTACCCTCTCCCTGATACTGTGGCTCCGTTAAGGTGGTGAATCTTAGTGTTACCTTGACGTCTGTGACGGTGCATGGTGCCCCTTCGAATTTCAGGACGACTTTTTAACCTCCTGTTTTGAACGATTTGGGACAGTGTTAAGTGTTCGTTGGAACAAGGTCGTTGCCGGGCACTGTGTTGGTATGCTTGACGGCTCCCGCACCCTGACGATGTCACTGAAGTGTAGTGTCCCGTCGTCGATGTCCGTGTTGGGTTATACGCTCAGCTGCCTGTACCGGGGTCAACCGCGCACCTGTTATCGGTGTGGTCACGATTGAGGGTCATCTGGCTGCAGCGTGCGACGTGGGAGCAACTGGTCGGGTGCATGTTCTTCGTGCGGAGGATTTTCCGTGCCTGTTGCGTTCGGACGATTCAGAGGATGGTGTGGGTGCTGTGCCTGAGGCGCCTGATTGCCTGTCTGCTGCTCCGCCTGTTGAGGCGAGTTCTCCGGCCCGTGTGCCTCGTCCTGTGACTGCTGTGGCCCCTGGGGTTGTTGAGCCGGTGTGTGTGGGTGTCGGGCCATCGCCTGAGCTGCTTGTAGTGAAGGGTGTCCCGGTGGAGGTCCATGTCCCGCCCTCGCCTGTGGATGTGATACCGGCTCCCGGGGACGCGGGTTCTGCCGTTTTGCAGGTGGTGCTTCAGCAAGGTGAGGTGCCTGCCGTGCCTGTGTGTGTTGGCGACTGTAGTTCTGCTCTTTCCATCCCTTTGCAGAAGCGTGCTCGTCGGTGTTCTGAGGCTGTTTCCGTGGATGAAGTAGACAGTGTGGGTGATGTGGCCTCAGTGGACTCTTCGGACGGTGCGGGTGTGACCTGTGTGGATGTGAAGATGGTGGCTGTGTCTGCGGTGGGGCCTGCTGGGCGTGGTGTGGTGCGGCCTGTCTCGAAGCGTTCGCTGTGGGCTCGGAGTGTCTCCCCCCTTCGTGGTGTGCCTTGGGAGGAGGTAGGGGAGTATGGTGATCTGGCACCCCCCGCCGTGGATGATGGTGCTGTGCGAGGCTCCGAAGTTGCTACCTGTGTCCCCCCTCCTGCGTCACCTGCTGTTGGATCTCCGCAGTGGGGGGTTGTCCCTGATGTTCGAGACCTCGTCGTGAAGTTGCGGGAAGATGTGCGCCAGGGGGGCTCGGCTCCTGTGCCCGGTGGTGGGGTCGATGCCGCGCCTGCATCCCCTGCTGTATCCCCTCCTTCCTTGCCCCGGTCTGGGGGTTCCCTAGTTCCGTCTGCTGGGGTCGTGCCCTGTGAGGGTCCGGAGTTGGGCCCTTATCGGGATGCCCGGGTGCTTCCGATCCCGTGGTGCTCGTCCACTGTCTGGGTGTCACGGGTGAAGGAGTTTGTGTATCGGGTGCCGGATAGGATGTTTCAGCCGAGGGCGCCGCCTGGTGGCCGGCTGCCAGCTGACGAGCGGGTGATTTGGGAAGCGTACTGCTTGTGCTTTCCGATATACAAGTTTCCGGAGAAGTATTGGTTCCCGTCTTGTGCACACTGCTACGCCGTGCATGGATCAGCTGCCGCCGTGACCACGACGCCCCGCCCCCCCCCCCGGTGTGGGGTGTCTCCCTCTAACGTCCGCCTCTGTTTTCGTCGCCACTCCTCGCTCTACGGCCCATCACATCTACCGCTTTTGACTTTCTTCTCCTCCTGACCGTCAATGCGTTTCCTTACATCTGTCCTGGTGCAGTCATCGGGAGGGTTAACCCTCCATGCAAACTGCACCTATTCTCAAGAAGAAGAAGTTATTGCTGGCTGATAAATTGAATATAGCAGTTTCCAGAAAAATGTTGAAATCTCAAGTGTTAAGAGTTATTGTCACACACTTGGTGGAGGAGGAGAGACTTGACGAGGAGTGTTTGGAAGAGTTGGAAGAAGAGTCAAGTGACCAGGTGGCAATCTTAAAGTTGGAGATGGAGACGAAATTAGAAATGGCTAGGCTGGCCGCAGATAAGGAAAGGTTGGAGTTGCAGAACCAGCAAAAACATCTTGAGTTGGCAGCAGATAAGGAAAGGTTGGAGGCTCAGTTACGTCTAGCAGAGCAACAAACTAAACAAACAGAGCAGCAGACTAAACAGTTAGAAATTCGGCAGAGTATGGCTGAAAATAATAACAGATTGGAACAGCAGAGGATTGCGGCAGGTTTGGGTAACACTAGTAATAATCCAGAGAGTACAAATAGTTTTTCTAAGTACAGTAAACATGTAGATTTGCCTAAGTTTAATGAAGAAGATCCAGAAATATTTTTCTTGCATTTTGAGAAATTAGCCGTCAGCATGAACTGGCCTTTTGATCAATGGGTTAGCATTTTACAAGGACAATTTAAGGGTAAAGCTCAAGAGGTATTTGCTTCTTTGCCTATTGAGAATTCTTTCGATTTTACATTTGTTCAGCAAAGTATTTTAAATGCCTACCAGCAGATCCCAGAGGCACATAGAATAAAATTCAGAAGTTTAAAAAGAGCACATAACCAGACTATTTCTGACTTTGTAAGAGTAAAATTAAATCACTTTAACAGATGGTTAAAAGCACTTAAGATTACAGAGTTTGAGACTTTGAGAGACCTCATAGTACTTGAGGAAGTAGTGGGATGTCTACCAGAGAAATTAGCTTTGTTTATGGCTGAAAATAAACAAACCACTGATCTTAATAAATTAGCCAAGCTAACTGATGAGCATGAACTACTTACTAAAGTGCCTTTTAGAGCACCCCTTAATCATTTCAAGGCTAAATCTAATCATTATGATTTCCAGACTCGACCAGCTACTTCACCTTCTCCCCTTAACCCTTCTCCTGTAAAGCCTAAATTTGAGAAACAACCGACAGGGTTGTCAACCGCAATTAATGTAGTGAATAAGCCTGCAGTGGGTACGGCTATTCCGACCACTAGCAGGTATTGCACGCATTGCAGGAGAAGAGGTCATGTGGTAAATTCATGTTATGCTTTGCACCCAGAGTTGAGACCAACTGGTCTAATTATGAGTAGGGGTTTGCAAAGCAGTAATGCCAATGTTGCTTCAGTCATGCCCAAGTGGATGACTAATTTTGATCCATACCTACATTCGGGAACCCTATTATGTACTAGTGGAACCTGGAAACCAGTTCAGTTGTTAAGAGACACTGGTGCTTCCCAGTCTGTAATTTCTCGCCGTGTTCTTACTGATGTTAGCACAGAAGACACTGGAGAGGTAGTGTTATTGCAGGGACTTGGAGGGCATATCCAGAGTGTACCACTAATCAAGGTTAACCTGAATTCTTCTATTACACCAGGTTGGTGCACTGTAGCAGTCAGTGAGCAGTTGCCCATTCCTGGGATTGATATAATTGTAGGTAATGATTTTGACAAGTGTCAATTTAGTGGGACCGATTGTCCTGTTATGTATACTAAACCTAATGCAGTACTGGCTCAACCAGATGAGGATGATGGTGTCATTTATCCAGCCTGTGTTGTGACCAGATCCATGGGTAAGCAGAATGTGGTAAGTCCTGCTACTACCAAGGTGGATGTTCTAGAGGCCAGGACCCCTTCAGACAGGGAGGTGGAGGTGGACCTTGAAGATACATTTATAGCTCACATGGATGACGAGAGTGAGGCCGGTGCCAAAGCCCTAATTTATTCTGACCCAGATGGTCTGGAAGATGTGGCCCAGGTACCACTTCCTCGCCCGCTCGCTCCAGTTGGAGAGTTCCAGACCTTGCGTAAGTTACAGAGTACTGATCCCAGTCTAGCTGAGTGTTATGCAGAAGCAGCCGACTCCATTGATACTTTGGAGGAGAGTACGGGTTGTTATTTCAAGGATCAATGTCTGATGAGAAGATGGAGACCATCAGGAACTCCCTCATCAGAGGATTGTGAGTTTAAAACCCAGCTCGTTGTGCCAACAGAGTATAGGGAGCAAGTATTGCAAGCTGCTCATGATGACCTGATGGGAGGCCATCAAGGCATTACCAGTATGTATCATAAGATCTGTAAACTTTTTTATTGGCCTAAACTTAAAAAAGATGTGGTCAGATATTGCCACAACTGTGTTGTGTGTCAAACTGTTGGTAAGCCAAATCAGACTGTGCCACGAGCACCATTATACCCTATTGTAGTGCCAGAAGAGCCTTTTACTCATGTGGTACTGGATTGTGTCGGACCTTTACCCCGTACCAAATCCGGAAATATGTATATGTTTACAATTTTATGTATGACCACCAGGTTCCCTGAAGCGTATGCTTTACGTAATGTTAGAGCTTCTACCATTATACGGCAGTTGAAACGATTCTTCTCATTATTTGGTATGCCCCGTGTAATTCAAACTGATAATGGGAGTAATTTTTGTTCCACCACTTTTAAAAATTTCTGTAGCATGTTTGGTATCAAACACAATTTTTCAAGTCCTTACCATCCTCAGAGTCAGGGGGGAATCGAGCGGTTCCACCAAACTCTCAAGAAAATGTTGAAGGCAACTGGGGAAGATTCACCCAGACATTGGGATGATAATCTGCCATTTGTGTTATTTGCGGCTAGAGATGGATTGCACAGTGCACTAGGCTGTTCTCCATTCGAGCTTGTATTCGGACATCAGGTGAGAGGACCTTTAAAGATGTTATATGAAAATTTATTAGATGTTACAGCCAGGCAGAGTGAGCGTTACCTGACGGATGTCAAGAGAAAGTTGTCCAGAACGAGGGAGTTGGCCTTACGACATCTAGGTGAACAACAACAGGAAATGAAGCAGAAACATGACCAGAGGTTCAAGGCCAAACTCAGAGTTTTTGAGCCAGGAGATTTGGTATTGGTCTTGAAGCCTCGCATGGGTACGTCTATGTCTAATAAATTCGCAGGACCGTATCAAGTAGTCAAACGTCTTGGGGAGGTTACTTACAAAGTCTGCCATCCCAAGCAGAAACGACAGACTATGAGTGTACATGTAAACCGATTGAAGGCTTATTGTGGGCCTAGTATTGTGGCTTGTTGTGTTGCCGAGAAGGAAATTCCTGAAGAATCGAGTGTGGCTGAGGAAGTTAGTAATGCTTATTTGTCTAATTCCAGTAGTTCCGGGGAAGAATTGAGTCATTTGCAGGAGGAGGAGAGAGCAGAGTTCCAGAACCTTTTGGAGGTGTCTTCTAGCTTGTTTGGGGAGGTCCCCACTCAAACTTCTCTGATTACTCACGATATCACCCTGACAAATGTGACTCCAATTCGGTTGCACCCTTATCGAGTGACACCCGAGAAACGTCGTATCATCCAGGAGGAGGTTGATTATCTTCTTCGACATGGGTTCATCAGACCCAGTCAGAGTTCCTGGAGTTCGCCATGCCTCTTAGTACCAAAACCGGAAGACAAGTGGAGATTAGTAGTGGATTATAGAAAACTCAACCAGGTAACTGTAGTTGATGTCTATCCTTTACCTTTATTAGAAGAATGTGTTGATACTATAGGTCATGCCAACTTTGTATCTAAATTAGACTTATCTAAGGGTTATCATCAGATACCTCTTACGGATTTTGCCAGGGAAGTGACAGCATTTATCACTCCTGATGGAGCTTACGAGTTTAATGTAATGCCGTTTGGATTAAGGAATGCTCCAGCCACGTTTCAGAAATTAATGATTTTTTGTTGAAGGATGTGCCAGACTGTAGGGCATATTTGGATGACATTGTGATTTTTAGTAAGAATGGGTAGATCATATGTCTAGTTTAAAGAAATTGTTCTGTATATTGCAACATGCTAATTTGACTGTCAATATGAAGAAATGTAGTTGGGCTAAAGGAACTATAGTGTATTTAGGACATGAGGTTGGACAAGGAAGGATAGTCCCATTGCACGATAAGATTCAGGCAATTGTGGAGTACCCAGTCCTAACCAACAAGAAGTCTGTGCAAAGATTTATTGGAATGTGTGCGTATTATAGGAGGTATTGTAAAAACTTTCTATTGTTGCTGCACCCATAACAAATCTTTTAAGGAAACAGGTAAAATTTAAGTGGACGCAGGAGTGTCAGAACTCTTTTCAGAAGTTGAAAGGAATTCTCTCTACTTCACCTGTGTTAGCTAGTCCACAGTATGATAAACCTTTTATTCTTCACATAGACGCCTCAGATTTAGGAGCAGGTGCTGTTTTGTTCCAAGTAGGACCAGATGGGTTAGAACATCCTGTTTATTATTTTTGACGTAAATTTGACAGGACACAAATTAATACTCTGTAGTTG
>WNGS01090822.1:0-2500 GCA_020271785.1 Procambarus virginalis
AAAAGTGAGTTCTGGCTACTAGGTACGACATATATATAATATATATATATATATATATATCATATATATATATATATATATATATATATATATATAGCGTATATGAATACGTTAACTATACTTCCTAATTTACTACACTCTTTATCAAGCTGAAAATATCGGCGAGACGGCTTGAGTTGGCTGCCTGCCTGCTGGTTTGGCATACAACGTGAGGCTCTGTCTGTCAGACTACCAGCTTGCCGTTCACTTGTCCCCATATTTTACTACCTGTCACTGTGTCGAGTTGGCCCCAGTCTGGCTGAATGTTAATGTAGCGTCTTGTATAATTAACCAGCCGACTATCAATATGGCTCGCATTTTTTCAGGCCCGAGATCATATCTCTGATGATATATATAGGAATATTTCACACGATAGTACAAAAGTTTAGATTCATGACAGAACTAGCAAAATGCTGATTTGGAAATAGGGGACTGATCTATCGAAAAAATTTCCGGGTAACTTAATAGGTGTGAGTTCTGTTTTAAATGTAGGTTAGACCTGTAGATGCATGAGTTTGGGTGGATATAAATAGGAGCCGCCTCGTATGGGTCAATGGGCCTTCTACAGTATTGATAATTATGTTTTTGCATTGTGGAATGCATTTATCTGAGATGTATAAAGGAGTGGGTTACCTCCAGATATATTGGAGATTCATGGAAAAATTAAATTCTCAGTCGAGAACCCGTTAGATGCTTTTGATAGCCTTTCTTATTGGAAGCTTCATGTTCTGGCTGCTAGAGCCACGGTTTACTACTATTTATATATTAAATGTATATATATATATTATATTTAATATATATATATATATATATATATATATATATGTATATATATATATATATATATATATATATATATATATATATATATATATATATATATATATATATATATATATATACGAATGAAAACTCACACCTCAGAAGTGACTCGAACCCATACTCCCAGGAGCAACGCAACTGGTATGTACAGGGACGCCTTAAACCGCTTGACCATCACGACCGGACATAAGGAAGTGATAGCCTGAGCTATATGAACCACTTCCCCGCCGGCACTTGGATGGTTATCTTGGGCATAGCATTTTATCAAATCACCTCATTTTTTTGGGGCAACACGTGAGGAACACAAATGCGAACAAGCCTGAATGGTCCCCAGGACTATATGCGAATGAAAACTCATTTGTGTTCCTCACGTGTTGCCCCAAAAAATGAGGTGATTTGATAAAATGCTATGCCCAAGATAACCATCCAAATGCCGGCGGGGAAGTGGTTCATATAGCTCAGGCTATCACTTCCTTATGTCCGGTCGTGATGGTCAAGCGGTTTAAGGCGTCCCTGTACATACCAGTTGCGTTGCTCCTGGGAGTATGGGTTCGAGTCCCTTCTGGGGTGTGAGTTTTCATTCGGATATAGTCCTGGGGACCATTCAGGCTTGTTCGCATATATATATATATATATATATATATATATATATATATATATATATATATATACCTCTCCAGCCTGTGCTCTAGAGAAAACAGATTTAAACATTTTAAGCGATCCCAACAATTCAGATGTTCTATCGAGTGGACTCTAGTAGTGAAAGAGCCTTTGCATGTTCCCTGGAAGAGTGTTGTGTGTGTGTGGGGGGGGGTGCAACACATGTGCTCTACTGTGGCCAACATTCATCTCAAGTTTAGTAGAACAAGAAGTACCGACCCTGCTACATACAGGAAGACTATCACACAGGGTCATGTGGAAGGGGCGGCTCACAGGGCCCCAAAATACAGGAGCGATGATTTTTCCTCAATGAAATAATAAATTTACACGAAACTGGTGTGTGAAGGGAAGGTCTGCAGGTGGTAATGGAGGCTTTAAGGAGCCCGGGTGTGGAGGCCTGATGGAAACTGTAATGGAGGGTGAGGTGAGTGTAGTGTGCATGGAGGCGTGAACTAGGAGGGAGTGAGGGACAAGGAGATAGTAAGGAAGGAATAAATAAGTATTATGAAAAAGGAATAATGAAGCATTAAGGAGGGGAACAAGGAGATAGTAACAAAGGAACAAGGAGCTCGTAAGGCACAAGGAGGCAGTGATGAAGGAACAAGAAAGCAGTCAAAATAAAACAAGAAGTAAACAAAAAGGATGAAGGTTGTGCGTGGACCAAGCTGAGTGCAAGAGGGAGAAGAGGATGGAGCAAGGAAGGCAGCTGTGAGGGGCAAGGAAGGCAGCTGTGAGGGCAAGGAAGGCAGCTGTGAGGGGCAAGGAAGGCAGCTGTGAGGCCAAGGAAGGCAGACAGGAGACCCATACAGTCGGAGACAAGAACACTGGAGCGCTGGTGTTAACATTCTGCTGGGCCAACTTGTCCAGCTCTGGAAGTGATCTTGGTAAATAGAGTTTCATAAATATCTAAAATGTATTTAAATACCCTGTTAGAGAGAGAAAAATAGTGATAAAGAATAACAGAGAAGGAGTGTGTGTG
>WNGS01090822.1:5000-11613 GCA_020271785.1 Procambarus virginalis
ACTTTTCTGTTCGCTGTGTTTACCTAAGCGTAATATAACGCCAACGCGATGGATGGATTTGAGTGAAATTTGGTGGAAGTTTTGGGTCAAGTGACAAGGAATTACAGGCTTAAAGGTTTTTGAAGGATATACACTGAACGTCTTGAGAGTTTTGCCGCGCTTAATGGCACGGTGAGTGGACTCTTCTGGAGAATATACGAAGACTGTAGTATATACGGTGAGTGGAATTTTTTTTTTTATTAATCCATTAGAAACATCTGCATTAGTGCAGCTACCCTAGACTCTATGAAGTGGAGTACAGTGTGTCAAAAAAAAAGCTAACTAGTTGATGCTAGAAAATCCCCATCACACAGGATGGTTAGTCATACAGAGGCATGTGATAAGCAGTCTGCACTGGCAGATTCCGGATGCATTTTGAGGATATCATCAACACAAGATTGAATAAGGCAGCAGTGGTAATAAAGGTCCCCATCTCGCAGGATGGTTAGTCATACAGGGCCATATGTTTAGTAGCCTGCACTGGCAAATTTTGGGTACATTGTGAGGACATCTTCAAGAATACGAGAGTGAATAAAGTAATTGCAAAGCTCCAGGTACCTCATGCCAACTGGTCTGAAAGGTCTAATAACTGGGCATTCAGTGATGTAGTGCGGGAGATCGTGCCGTAGTTCCTGCTCACAGAGTTTGCAACTGGAGTGCTCAGGATTGGGAGATCCGTCACCTGCAGCCACCTGCCACAGGTAACGGTAACCCAACCTGATCCTTGCAACCACTGTGTCGCACAGTCTAGTGGACGTTTTGTGCTGCCCATAGATGTAGGTTTCAGATCTGAACAAATCATAGCTTTTTATACTAGTACTTTCAGGTCGTTGGGAGTCAGTAAGTTCTTTCCTATCAGATCTGAATGTTTGGATCAATACAGTTTTGACAGCAGAGATGGGGATACCTAGATCTAAGTCAACTTCAAACTTGTTACACGCTAATTTGGCTGCAATGTCTGTTTCATTATGATGGGTTATATTTATGTGTGAAGGTATCCATACAAAGGAAATTCGAGACCCTTTACTCTGTGCATCAATTAGGTCATTTACAATTGGGAGTATGAGGTTCTTGCTATCGATCTTCCAAGAGAAGTTTTCGATTGCTTGAAGAGCAGACTTTGAATCACAGAATATTATTCCTCCTCCAATGTTTTTTAATGTACTGGTAGCTAAGTGTAATGCTGCTAGTTCTGCTTGTGTGGAGGTCAGCCAGTTGTTTAACCTGACACTGACAGTCTTTGTGCAAATATTATTTCTATAAAACCTACATGCTGCTGCAGTCCGTCCAGTAGAGGATTGGACTGAGCCGTCGGTGTAGGCACAGTGCTCGTGAGATCTTAAACCCTCGATGGAGGAGGCAATTGTTTCAAGAGTGACAGCTTTGAGAAGAGCAAGATTCTCATTATCTTTCTTGGTGACAGGTGTGTATGATACTTGAATGGTGGGGTACAGATAAAGAGGAATATCAGAGACAGGTAGATTGCTCTTAAAAGGGATGTTAAGTATGAGGAGATTGTAAGCATTGTTCCTCAGCCATTTATCATAAAAGGAGTGAGTTGGTATATCGGCACCGATCAATTGGGTGTTAACAGCACTAAATAATTTGTCTCTGAGCAATGCAGGAGATGTAGGGTCTCTCATGACTTTAAGGCAAAAGGTGGTGTTGACTTGCATTATTCTCTCTTGTATGGTTGGAAGCTTCAGTTCTTCCCGCATGTTGATGATTCTTGTGCATCTTGGGGCACCAAGAATTATCCTCATGGCCCCATTCTGTACTACTTCAAGTTTCTCCAACACAGAGGAGGGGAAATTAATTAAGTGCAGAGCATTATAATCAACGAGAGATCTAACAAACATCATATAGAATAGTCTAGCATATTTAATATTGATACCAATATTCCTACCAGTAAGTGTTTTCAATGGTTTTAGTCTTTCTTTTAACCTACAGAGTAGATCATTTACAATGTCACTGTTAATACCAACTCCAAGGTATTTGTGCTGCCAACACGTTTCAATGTTCTGGTTGTTGACCTTGAAAGTTATAGGGACACGAGTATTCTCTCGGTGATGGAGAACTCTGGATTTAGTTATAGAGATAACAAGACCACATTCAATGCTTTTAGCAGCGAATGAATCAAGTAGAGCTTGCAGTCTAGTTTGGGAATTTGCAACAATGCATATATCATCGGCATAACAAATGACGGCTTCATCAGGTAGTGTGGGAATATCAATTGTTAATTTATGCATCAGAACATTGAACAGTGTAGGACTTAGCACTCCACCCTGGGGTGTACCCAACTCAAAGCGTGCACAAAGTTTACTTTTGACCCCCTTGAAAAGGACTGAGGCGGTTCTGTTACTCAGGTAACCCCTGAGCCATGTCAACAGTCTTCCCTTAACTCCAAAAGAGGCTAGTTGAGTGGAAAATATAGTGTGTGGTGTATGGAACTCTATGGATTTGGCCACCACCTTTTCATCTCTGAATTCATTTGGATCAAAATGGGGGTCAACTCCCCTTAGAAGAGAGCAATATGAGGCCAACCCCGACAAGCTTATGACAGTCACCCGGGAAAGATCAATGAGATTTGTCCCAAGTGTTTCTGTTCCAAACTCGAACTGACAAACAGATTTTTCAATAATATATATATATATATATATATATATATATATATATATATATATATATATATATATATATATATATATATATATATGTCGTACCTAGTAGCCAGAACGCACTTCTCAGCCTACTATGCAAGGCCGATTTGCCTAATAAGCCAAGTTTTCATGAATTAATTGTTTTTCGACTACCTAACCTACCTAACCTAACCTAACCTATAAAGATAGGATAGGTTAGGTTAGGTAGGGTTGGTTAGGTTCGGTCATATATCTACGTTAATTTTAACTCCAATAAAAAAAATGACCTCATACATAATGAAATGGGTAGCTTTATCATTTCATAAGAAAAAAATTAGTGAAAATATATTACTTCATGAAAACTTGGCTTATTAGGCAAATCGGGCCTTGCATAGTAGGCTGAGAAGTGCGTTCTGGCTACTAGGTACGACATATATATATATATATATATATATATATATATATATATATATATATATATATATATATATATATTATTATTATTATTAAATATGACCGAAAAAGTAAGATTAATTATTCTAACACGAATTTTCTCAATATTTCTTATGTTTCTTTTCACTGTCGATGGTAATTGAAAAATCAATTCTCCAAAATTCATTTTTATTTCTAGTCTGACGCGACACTTGAACGCGTTTCGTAATAACTTATTACATTTTCAAAGACTTTTAGTTTACACACACACAACTATAACCTGCAAACACTAAACAGAGTTCTTACTTATGCTATGATTTAAGCAGCTTTCATTTTATTTTATACCCGCATTTTGGGTGAGGTGATATGTTACAACAGTTTATATGTTACAACACGAAATATTGGGTATTAATTGGATAAATTGAAGGTAAGAATGGAAGTAACTGCAGAGGGCCTATTGGCCCATATTTCTTGATGCTTCTATATTGGAGCGGGGTCTTGAAGTGGGTAGAATATAGTTGTGCTTTAATTGGCTGTTGATTGCTGGTGTTGACTTCTTGATGTGTAGTGCCTTGCAGATATCCAGCCGCCTGCTGTCGCTGTATCTATCAATGATTTCTGTGTTGTTTGCTAAGATTTCTCTGTGATGGTCTGGTTGTGGGAAGAGATTATATGTTCCTTAATGGAGCCCTGTTGCTTATGCATCGTTAATCGCCTGGAAAGAGATGTTGTTGTCTTGCCTACATACTGAGTTCTTTGAGGCTTACAGTCCCCAAGTGGGCATTTGAAGGCATAGACGACGTTGGTCTCTTTTAAAGCGTTCTGCTTTGTGTCTGGAGAGTTTCTCATGAGTAGGCTTGCCGTTTTTTTGGTTTTATAGTAAATCGTCAATTGTATCTTCTGATTTTTGTCTGTAGGGATAACGTTTCTATTAACAATATCTTTCAAGACCCTTTCCTCCGTTTTGTGAGCTGTGGAAAAGAAGTTCCTGTAAAATAGTCTAATAGGGGGTATAGGTGTTGTGCTAGTTGTCTCTTCAGAGGTTGCATGGCGTTTCACCTTCCTTCTTATGATGTCTTCAACGAAACCATTGGAGAAGCCGTTGTTGACTAGGACCTGCCTTACCCTACAGAGTTCTTCATCAACTTGCTTCCATCCTGAGCTGTGGCTGAGAGCACGGTCGACATAAGCGTGCCTGTTATTTGCGGCGAGGCAGAGGCCGACAGGTACGGACGGCATGGCCTTCTCTGCCAAAGGACAGGAGGATGGCATGCAAGACACAGCGAGGTCAATGACATTATTAAGAGAAGCCTTACCACAGCCGGCTGTCCAGCAGAGAGAGAGCCCCGCTACCTAATGTCCCACAACTCTAATGAGCCTGTCGGTCGCCCAGATGGAATCACGGTGAACCCCTGGAAGAATGGTAGACAGTTGGTGTGGGACTACACTTGCGTCTCAACTTTAGCCAATACCTATGTTGACTTCAGTGTTACTCAAGCAAGAGGAGCTGCCAATCACCGGGAAGCGGCCAAGTCACGTAAATACAGAGACCTTGAGCACCACTACAATTTTGTCCCCATTGCCTCAGAGACACTTGGTGCCTGGGGTAAAAGTGCTGCTAGCTTTTTGAAGGAGTTGGGGTCTAAGCTAATCGAAACAACTAGAGACCCTAGAGCTGCCAGTTTTCTTTTTCAGCGCCTCAGTGTGGCAATCCAGAGAGGAAATGCTCACTGCATCCATGGTTCCTGCCCGCCATCTGAAGAGCTGGAGGAGCTTTTCAAATTGTGACAAGCAGGCTTGTACCCTGCATGTAATCAATACTGTAACTTTTTTGTGTAATGACATTTTCAAATAAAGTTAGATAAATATACACCCATACCAAAAGAATAGGGGTGGTAGGAGAAGAAAATATCAAAGTGTTCAGTGAGGATCCACAAGGTCTTCTCTGAGTACACTTTATTTTCTTCTCTTCTATATATATATATATATATATATATATATATAATATATATATATATATATATATATATATATATATATATAGGGGGTACCACCTCTGGTGCCAATGTGGGGACCCATAGCCTCGGAGAAGAAAATAAAACGTATTCAGAGGAGACCTTGTGGTTTCTCACTGAACACTAATATTTTCTTCTCCTACCACCCCCATTCTTTTGTATGTACACATATATATTTGCTTTATTTGAACTGTGTTACAAAAAAGGAGTTACATATAGGTTACAAAGATGGTTATCATAGGTTGTCGAGTTCCTCCAGCTCCTCAGATGGCGGGCAGGAACCCTGGATGCAGTGCGCATTTCCCCTCTGTATCGCCACGCTGAGGCGCTGGAAAAGAAAGCTGGCAGCTCTAGGGTCCCTTGTTGTTTCAATGAGCCTAGAACCCAGTTCCTTCAATAAACTGGTAGCACTTTTACCCCAGGCGCCGAGTGTCTCAGAAGCAATGGGGACAAAATTGTAGTGGTGATCAAGTTCTCTATACTTACGGGATTTGGCTGCTTCCCTGTGGGTGGCAGCGCCACCTGGTTGTGCAACACTGAGGTCAATGTAGGTGTTAGCCAGGGTTGATACGCACGTGTAGTCCCATACCAACTGCTTGCCATTCTTCCAGGGGTTCACTGTGATACCATCCGGGCGACCAATAAGAGCATCAGAGTTACGGGGCGTTAGGTAACGAGGCTCTCTCTCGGCTGGGCATCCAGCTGTGGTGAGGCTCCTCTTGATGATGTCGTTAACTTCACTGTGCCTCGAGTGCCATCCTCCCGTGCTTTGGCAGAGTAGGCCATGGTGGCCGTACCTGTCAGCCACTACCTCGCCGCAAATACACCTATATGGTGTGGATTGGGGCAGCAAGGCGGAGGGCCACAGCAATTCGGAGGGCGTGTGGTGTGAGACGCGTGCCAGTTGCCGACATTGGGGTTGCTAACAGGAAATCCCCTTCATGAGGGGCTGCTACTGCTGTGAGGCGAGCAATGTCGTGCTGTGTTGATGCAGCACCCAGGCACTCTGCAGCAACTTTGTCTACAATGGGGCCATCCCAGCTGGATTGCCTGTGGGCTTTTGGGGATGGTGGTTGAGGTGATGGGCCTGCACGAGAGGCCCACTCTGTGGCACAGCGTGTAAAATTGGGATCATGTACACCTGCCAGCTGATGTAAGTGGGCAGGTAGAATTTCCTTCACAAGGTCGTCGGATGCTGATAAGGAGGACAGGAAGGCTGGAACAGCGATTTGCGTGCTGTTCGAACTCCGAGGCCCCCAGTCTTACGGGAAGAGAGGCTGTTTCCACTGCAGGTCATCAAAAGAGAGGTTAAGGGTTTTCAGCATGATTTCATAACGGTCATACTCACTTAGTTTTTGGCTACTGTAGATGGTGAACACCTCAGAAAGTAGGTTAACCTGGGGAGGGACAGACATCTGGTGAGAGTAGAGTGCATCATGAGCATTCAATATACTCAATCCTCCCATCCATCCTCTTAAGGTCGGCGTC
>WNGS01090831.1:0-10668 GCA_020271785.1 Procambarus virginalis
AATAGAACAGGGAGATATCACGGCGCTGGGAGAGGTGGCAGCAAACCAGGTGACCTTGGATAGGTTCGAAATTACAAGAGATGAAGTCAAAAAGCACCTATTGGAGCTGGATGTGAGAAAAGCTGTTAGTCCGGATGGAATCTCGCCATGGGCATTGAAAGAGTGTGCAGGAGCACTTTGCTTACCACTCTCCATAGTGTATAGTAAGTCACTGGAAACGGGGGACCTACCAGAAATATGGAAGACTGCTAATGTAGTACCAATATACAAAAAGGGTGACAGACAAGAGGCACTGAACTACAGGCCAGTGTCCTTAACTTGTATACCATGCAAGGTGATGGAGAAGATTGTGAGAAAAAACCTAGTAACACATCTGGAGAGAAGAGACTTCGTGACAACCCATCAACATGGGTTCAGGGAGGGTAAATCTTGCCTTACAGGATTGATAGAATTCTACGATCAGGTGACAAGAATTAAGCAAGAAAGAGAAGGGTGGGCGGACTGCATTTTTTTGGACTGTCGGAAAGCCTTTGACACAGTACCCCATAAAAGTTGATGCATAAGCTGGAGAAACAGGCAGGAGTAACAGGTAGGGCGCTCCAGTGGATAAGGGAGTACCTAAGCAATAGGAAGCAGAGAGTTACAGTGAGGGGTGAGACCTCAGACTGGCGTGAAGTCACCAGTGGAGTCCCACAGGGCTCTGTACTTGGACCTATCCTGTTTCTGATATACGTAAATGATCTCCCAGAGGGTATAGACTCATTCCTCTCAATGTTTGCTGACGACGCCAAAATTATGAGAAGGATTAAGACAGAGGAGGACAGCTTGAGACTTCAAGAAGACCTGGACAAGCTGCAGGAATGGTCGAACAAATGGCTGTTAGAGTTTAACCCAAGCAAATGTAATGTAATGAAGATAGGGGTAGGAAGCAGGAGACCAGATACAAGGTATCATTTGGGAGATGAAATACTTCAAGAGTCAGAGAGAGAGAAAGACCTGGGGGTTGATATCACGCCAGACCTGTCCCCTGAAGCTCATATCAAGAGGATAACATCAGCAGCATATGCCAGGTTGGCTAACATAAGAACGGCCTTTAGAAACTTGTGTAAGGAATCTTTCAGAACATTATATACCACATATGTCAGACCAATCCTGGAGTATGCGGCTCCAGCATGGAGTCCCTATCTAGTCAAGCATAAGACTAAACTGGAAAAGGTTCAAAGGTTTGCCACCAGACTAGTACCCGAGCTGAGAGGTATGAGCTACGAGGAGCGACTGCAGGAATTAAACCTCACTTCGTTGGAAGACAGAAGAGTTAGGGGGGACATGATCACCACATTCAAGATTCTCAGGGGAATCGACAGGGTTGATAAAGACAGGCTGTTTAACACAAGGGGCACACGCACTAGGGGACACAGGTGGAAACTGAGTGCCCAAATGAGCCACAGAGATATTAGAAAGAACTTTTTTAGTGTCAGAGTGGTTGACAAATGGAATGCATTAGGAAGCGATGTGGTGGAGGCTGACTCCATACACAGTTTCAAGTGTAGATATGATAGAGCCCATTAGGCTCAGGAAACTGTACACCTGTTGATTGACGGTTGAGAGGCGGGACCAAAGAGCCAGAGCTCACCCCCGCAAGCACAACTAGGTGAGTACACACCACACACACACACACACCACACACACAACACACACACACACACACACACACACACACACCACACACACACACACACACACACATGCGGGAAATGCACCTTACGACACTGGAAGACAGAAGAGTAAGGGGAGATATGATCACAACCTACAAAATCCTCAGGGAAATTGACCGGGTAAACAAGGACAAACTATTCAACACTGGTGGAAACGAACAAGGCGGACACAGGTGAAAACTGAGTACCCACATGAGCCACAGAGACGTTAGAAGGAACTTTTTCAGTGTCAGAGTAGTTAATAAATGGAATGCACTAGGAAGTGATGTGGTGGAGGCTGACTCCATACACAGTTTCAAATGTAGATATGACAGAGCCCAGTAGGCTCAGGAATTTGTACACCAGTTGATTGACAGTTGAGAGGCGGGACCAAAGAGCCAAAGCTCAACCCCCGCAAGAACAACAACGTGAGTACACACACCGGCTCGAGCCTCCCTACACACACACACACATGCACATCATCCAGCCTCCTTACACACACATACACACACACACACACACACACACACCAGCCGCCCTACACATACACACATGCCCCAGCCCCACTACGCATACACACACACACACACACACACACACACACACAAGCCCGAGCTTCCTTACACACAAGGGGCCTGGTAGCCTGGTGGATAGCGTGCAGGGTTCGTAATTCTGTGGCGCGAGTTCGATTCCCGCACCAGGCAGAAACATATGGGCAAAGTATCTTTCACCCTGAATGCCCCTGTTACCTAGCAGTGAATAGGTACCTGGGAGTTAGTTAGCTGTCACGGGCTGCTTCCTGGGTGGGTGTGCGTGTGTGTGTGTGTGGTGTGGAAAAAAAGCAGTTAGTAAACAGTTGATTGACAGTTGAGAGGCGGGCCAAAAGAGCAAAGCTCAACCCCCGCAAACACAACTAGGTGAATACAAGTAGGTGAATACACACACACACGCCCCAGCCACCCTATACACACACACACACACACACCTGCCTCCCTACATACACACAAACACACACGCCCCTGCATCCCTACACACACACACACACACACACACACACACACACACACACACACACACACACACACACACCTGCCTCCCTACCTACACACAAACACACACGCCCCTGCCTCCCTACACACACTCACACACCTGCCTCCCTACACACACACACCCTACCCTGCCTCAGCATTATTTGCATATATCAGAATTATTAGCATCGTTTCAGTATTATTAGGAGGGTTTCAGCATTATTAGCATTGTTTCAGCATTATTAGCATTGTTTAAGTTTTGTTAGCATTCTTTCAGCATTATTAGGAGTGTCAATGTTTTAACAATGTTTCTGAATTAATAGCATTGTTTCAAAATCATTAGCAAGGTTTCAGCTATTAGCATTATTAGCATTGTTTAAGTATTATTATCATCAATGTCTAAAGCATTAATGTTTTGTTTTAGTATTATTTGCATTGTTTTTAGTATTATTAAAATTAGTTCAGTACAATTTGCATTATCTTTGTATTATTACAAAAATACCGAATTAGTAGCATTGCTTCAGAATTATTAGCATAGTTTCAGTATCATTAGCATCGTTTAGGAATTATTAGCAGAGTTACAATTTTATTAGCGTCTATTAGTAATATAAGTATTTATCATCATTTAAGCATTGTTTAACTATTATTAGCATTGTTCCAGTATTATACACATTGTTTCAGCATTATTCAGATAGTCTCAGCATTATTCGCTTTGTTTTAACATTATTATTTATATCATTTTAAGCACTATAGCATTGTTTAATGTCATTTTCGTGGACTCTGCGAGACTCAAACCACGAACCTTATAGAGACAGAATCTCTATCCACTCAGTTATGATAAATTATTTTTTGAAATAATTGTTTTAGTATTAGTTAATAGTTTCAGTATTTTTCACATTCCTTCAGAATTAACAGCATTGTTTAAGTAACATTAGCATTTTGTCCGAACTATTAGCAACACTTCAATTGCACAAAGAAATCCCATTAATGTTATGTATTAATGAGGAAATCAGTAGGAAGAAGGAGGATTGAACCTGCACTCTGGGTACTCTCATGCAAACGCCCTAAACCATTATACCACGACATGGTCAACAGCAATGCGTCTTGGGATTGAAGTGAAACCTCTAGAATCCTGAATTATGCAGTTGTGAAGAAGGCATCGAGGGACAAAAGAAAGTCATCTGGTAATGTATGGTACTCTGTCCTGTTGAAGACATGAGGAGCAGAGTGGTAGTCAGTGGTAGTGGGTACTATACATTGGCTCAGGGAGTTGCTGGAGGCTGCATGTCCAGTTGCTCCAGCTTGGTGTTAGCCCAGGCTACGGCCACTACGGGCCAAAAACCGGGTTCTTGCTGTTATAACCTCTTCTTCTATATCCAACCCCAAGTCGGTGTTATTTCACCAATTTATTTTTATTGGCCGAAGTTATTTCGGCCAATTTCAAGAAATTGGCGCGGCAAGTAGTAGTGCAAAGAATAAAGGAGGGGTACGGGATAAACAACACACAATTGCACCTTCACCAATATATTAATACCTTACCTTGAGGTTACCTTGAGGTAACCAGCGCCGTGGAGAGGGGGGACCTGCTGCCTGGGTAACAGCTTCTCCCCCGAATCAACCAACCCAGGCTTTGCGCCTTGGTGAGGCCACTCCAGACCGGCAACCGGAGCGCAACTCCATAGTCTCCTGAGACTGATGGATACCTACTATACTACCTTGAGGTGCTTCCGGGGCTCAGCGTCCCAGCGGCCCGGTCGTCGATCAGGCATCCAGGTTGCTGAACTGATCAAGCAGGCTGTTGGACGCGGCTGCTCGCAGCCTGACGTATGAGTCACAGCCTGGTTGATCAGGCATCCTTTGGAGGTGCTTATCCAGTTCTCTCTTGAACACTGTGAGGGGTCGACCAGTTATGCCCCTTATGTGTAGCGGAAGCGTGTTGAACAGTCTCGGGCCTCTGATGTTGATAGAGTTCTCTCTCAGAGTACCTGTTGCACCTCTGCTTTTCAACGGGGGTATTCTGCACATCCTGCCATGTCTTCTGGTCTCATGTGATGTTATTTCTGTGTGCAGGTTTAGAACCAGCCCCTCAATTATTTTCCACGTATAGATTATTATGTATCTCTCCCGCCTGCGCTCAAGGGAATACAGATTTAGGCTCTTTAATCGGTCCCAGTAGTTTAGATGTTTTACTGAGTGGATTCTAGCAGTAAAGGATCTCTGCACGCTCTCCAGGTCAGCAATTTCTCCAGCTTTGAAAGGAGCTGTCATTGTGCAGCAGTACTCCACTCTAGAGAGCACAAACGTTTTGAAAAGTATCATCATCGGTATAGCATCTCTAGTGTGAAAAGTTCTTGTTATCCAACCTGTCATTTTTCTTGCAGTTGTGACGGCTACTTTATTGTGTTCTTTAAAGGTAAGGTCTTCCGACATGAGTACACCCAGATCCTTTACATTGCCTTTTCGTTCTATGTAATGATTTGCCTGAGATTTGTACGTGGTTTCCGTTTTTATATTTTCATTTTTTACGTAGCGCATGAGCTGGAACTTGTCTTCGTTAAACACCATATTATTTTTTGTAGCCCATCTTGAGGGCTACAAAATCATCTTGAGATGATTTCGGGGCTTTAGTGTCCCGAAATTTAGGGGAGACGACGTCCGAGGTTGAGGGAGGGAAGTCGTACCGCGCGCACTCCGTTAAAATCGTGACATTAACCGGATTTCTTAGGACCACAGCCTTGGATTACCGATTACAGGCATAACAAGTGCATAGTGACCCGCTGGAAAATTTGAAAACAGTCATTATCAATGGAACTTTGTGTTAAATAGATAATAAACGGGAGACCACGTGTGAGCCAGTGCATGAGGCTTTGTGTACGTGCGTGTATGAGGAAAAAAAATAGTGAACGGTGATTCGTGGAACAGTGAAGTGGAACGGGTACCACAACAATATATAAGTTGGAAGTGAAGGAAAATCGTGCACAGAATATTATAAATATAGAATGCTAGAAATATAGAATAGTGGCAAGAGGCGGCATCAGTAGGCTCTTTCCACAAGCCACGCGAGGCCTACCCCAGGGCACGTCCCACAGGGATAAAATACGGAAATCATATAGTGTGCTATGGAAATGTGAATCTAAGAATTAGCAATAAAGTGAGTGAATACCATTGCAAGCCGGAAATTAGGCGGAAAATCCCTTGTAAGAATACAAGCAAAGAATAAATCAGTGTTATAAATCGAGTAGCTGGAAACTGGTGACATCAACCTGGGACGACAAGAGGTCACCTGTACCGCACCGGGGACCAGCTTCGCTACCCTACGCTAAGTACCTGCCATAAAGTTTGAACAAAATAACATACATAATATTACAAATATACGGTATACATATAGTATTATAAATATTAAATATATAAAATATACATATAACTTTAAAGAGTTAAAAGGACTGACATCAACAAGTGATCCACACAGTAAACCACAAATACAACACAATACATCAGACAATGGAGAGGTGTGGCGAGTGCTCGGGAGTACTGGGAAAACGTAATGTAGGCGTAACGTGTTGCATCTGTAACATGAGATTTCACCTGGGCTGTACAGAAGTATCTCCAGGATGCACAAAAAGGCAAGGAATTTACTGGGTCTGCAAAGATGACAGATTAATGTTAGAGAACATAACTAAACTGATGAAAAACATTCCCGAGTCACAGAGATTACCATTCACAGACAAGCTACCAGTGATATATGCAGACTGGGAAAGACAACATTGGTTAACGACCAAAACCCAGGAACAGATAGTTTAGAGAACCGCAGCAGTAATGTGGAGGAAGAGGGTATTGTAGTACATAATAGCAGCAATATTGCAGAGTCAGGTAATATAAACGATGTGAGCAACAGTGAGACAGAGTGCATAAATGAAGGAATTGGGACGAAAAGCGGAGATGGCTCCAATAAAGAGGTAGACAAGACAGACACAGATATAAATACCTTGAAAAACGCAAAACCGGAACACATTTGCAAATTCTACGCTAAAGGAATATGCAAATATGGAAAATTAGGAACAAAATGCCATTTTCTGCATCCTCGAAAATGCAGGAACATGTTGGCGAGGGGTACATGCCGTTTTGGAACAGGGTGTAGATACTTCCACCCCAAATTATGTCAATTTTCAATTAGGGACAAAAAATGCTACAATCTTCAGTGTCCGGAATTCCACGTGAGAGGTACACAACGTTATAGACGGGAAAATCAGTATGACACTACTGGCAATTTTTTAGAGGAAGGCAGAAACAGAGCAGAAAATATAAGAGAGAGGAACAGTCAGATGGAACCACCACAGGATTACAGAGGGGAAGGGAGATACCCACAAGTCTGGAATACACATTACCAACAAACACACAGGTACTACACCACACAACACTCGCCCCACTACCGAAACTGGACGAATCACTTCGAAAACAACACACCCTGGACGCAAACACAGTGGCCCCCTTACCAGAGCCTCAGATATTAACACCAAGTAAGGCATCCAGCACTTCCACTACCACGATAACATCATTTATATTTGCCAACATTCAAGGTATAAAAACACGCAAATCCAACAAAGTTCACTTTATAGATGGTCTCCTTCATGAGGCAAATGCAGTGTTTGCAGCCCTAACAGAAACCCACACAAAGGACTACCATGATGGTGAAATATGGATCTCAGAGTACAATCTTTTCAGATGTGATAGGAAAACCGGCTTCAGGGTGGGGTCAGCCTATACATCAAAGACACACTCATCTGTACTGAGCTGCTAAACACCTCAAATGATATGGTGGAAGTGCTGATAATCAAAATAGAGATTATAAATGTAGTTATTGTCCTTGTATATAAGTCACCGGAGGCAAACCCTCAGCAGTTTAAAGACCAACTAATGAAAGTAGAACACTGCTTGGAAAACCTCACAAATCCAGCTCCGAACATCATCCTGCTTGGGGACTTCAACCTACGGCACCTGAAATGGAAGCACCTGGCTAATACAGTAATATCAGAAAGAATACCAGGAAGTAGCCTTAATGAACAGGCACATGCAAATGACCTGCTACGGATGTGCGACAGGTTTGCCTTAAACCAGCAAATAGTAGAACCAACCAGGAAGGAGAACACGCTGGACCTCATTTTCACTAATAATGATGAATTGATCAGGAACATAATGATTACAAATACCTGTTACTCAGATCACAACTTAATTGAAGTTATGACAACCATGGGGAATAGACCTTCAAAACCAGTCCAGATTCCCGGTGGAGGAGATTTCAGCAAATTCAACTTCAATAATAAACAGAAACTGGGAGCAAATAAACCAGGACTTCACAGAAATAAACTGGGAAGAACAGCTAGGAAATGCGAACCTGAACCAGTGCCTGGAAAAAATAAGCTCAGTAGCACTAGAAATATGTACAAACCGCATCCCCCTAAGAAAAAGAGGAAGAGATGCAGATTGGAACGAGAACGTCGTTCCCTATATAGGCGAAGAAAACGAATCGCGGTACAACTTGAGAGTCGCACCCTATCTCAGGAACGGCGAAGAAGGTTAGGTAGCGAAATAGGAAAAATTGAACTCAAGCTACAAGAATCATACAAAACGCAGAGGAGGGAAAGAGAGCAAAAGGCCATCAGTGAAATAGAGAGAAACCCGAAATATTTTTCTCCTATGCAAAATCAAGATCAAAAACCACATCTAGTATCGGGCCCCTGCGAAAGGAAGATGGAACTTTCACCGATGACAACAAAGAAATGAGCGAGCTACTGAGGAAGCAATACGACTCTGTCTTCAGCGAGCCATTAAACGCACTAAAGATCGATAACCCAAATGAATTTTCATGGATATGATACCAACATCAAATCATATATCAGACGTCACCCTATCCCACTGGATTTTGAAGAAGCCATAAACAGTATGCCTATGCACTCCGCACCAGGCCCGGATTCTTGGAACTCCATATTCATCAAGAACTGTAAAAAACCACTATCGCAGGCCCTTCACATTCTGTGGAGACAAAGCCTAGATACTGGCGTTATTCCTGATATACTAAAAACAGCAGAGATAGCACCACTTCATAAAGGAGGAAATAAGGCAGAGGCAAAAAATTACAGACCGATAGCACTAACATCGCACATCATAAAAATTTTTGAGAGAGTGCTAAGAAGTAAGATCACAAAATACATGGAATCACAGCATCTCCATAACCCCGGACAACATGGTTTCAGAACAGGGCGCTCTTGCCTGTCGCAGTTGCTGGACCACTATGATATGGCATTAGATGCTATGGAAGACAAACAAAACGCTGATGTAATTTACACAGATTTCGCAAAAGCTTTTGATAAATGTGACCATGGTGTTATTGCCCATAAAATGCGCTCAAAAGGAATTACCGGAAAAGTAGGCAGATGGATCTACAATTTCCTGACCAACAGAACCCAATGTGTAATAGTCAACAAAATAAAATCCAACCCGTCAACCGTTAAGAGCTCAGTCCCCCAGGGTACTGTGCTTGCTCCAGTACTTTTTCTCATCCTCATATCGGACATAGACAAGAGCACAACCTATAGCACTGTATCATCCTTTGCAGATGACACTAGGATCTTCATGAGAGTAGGCAACATAGAGGACACGGCGAACCTCCAGTCAGATGTAGATCAGGTCTTTCTATGGGCTACAGAAAATAATATGGTGTTTAACGAAGACAAGTTCCAGCTCATGCGCTATGGAAAAATGAAAATATAAAAACGGAAACCACGTACAAAACTCAGGCAAATCATAACATAGAACGAAAAGGCAATGTAAAGGATCTGGGTGTACTCATGTCGGAAGACCTTACCTTTAAAGAACACAATAAAGTAGCCGTCACAACTGCAAGAAAAATGACAGGTTGGATAACAAGAACTTTTCACACTAGAGATGCTATACCGATGATGACACTTTTCAAAACGCTTGTGCTCTCTAGAGTGGAGTACTGCTGCACAATGACAGCCCTTTCACTGCTGGTGAAATTGCTGACCTGGAGAGCGTGCAGAGATCCTTTACTGCTAGAATCCACTCGGTAAAACATCTAAACTATTGGGACCGACTAAAGAGCCTAAATCTGTATTCCCTTGAGCGCAGGCGGGAGAGATACATAATAATTTACACGTGGAAAATATTAGAGGGGCTGGTCCCAAACCTGCACACAGAAATAACATCACATGAGACCAGAAGACATGGCAGGATGTGCAGAATACCCCGTTGAAAAGCAGAGGTGCAACTGGTACTCTGAGAGAGAACTCTATCAACATCAGAGGCCCGAGACTGTTCAACACGCTTCCACTACACATAAGGGACATAACTGGCAAACCCCTCACAGTGTTCAAGAGAGAACTGGATAAGCACCTCCAAAGGATACCTGATCAACCAGGCTGTGACTCATACGTCAGGCTGCCGAGCCGCGTCCAACAGCCTGGTTGATCAGTCCAGCAACCAGGAGGCCTGGTCGATGACCGGGCGCGGGGACGATAAGCCCCGGAAGCACCTCAAGGTATCCTCAAGGTAAGGTATCCCCACGGCCCGGTCCGACCAGCCTCACCACCAGGAAGCAGACCGTGACAGCTGACTAACACCCAGGTACCTATTTTCATGCTAGGAACAGGGGC
The DNA here is from genome assembly GCA_020271785.1 of Procambarus virginalis. Lineage (NCBI taxonomy): Eukaryota > Metazoa > Arthropoda > Malacostraca > Decapoda > Cambaridae > Procambarus > Procambarus virginalis. Next base: position 10,393 of record WNGS01090831.1, read on the forward strand.
CTAGGGGAAAGAAAACTCTGCCATTGGTTCGCGCCGGCGCCTGCGATGGACCCCGGACCACAGGATCACAAGTCCAGCGTGCTGTCGCTGGGCCGACCGGCTCCCCAGATCAGGTTAATAGAAAGACCTGATCTACATCTGATGGGGGTTTGCCGTGTCCTCTATGTGCCTACCTCATGAAGAATCATGGTGTCATCTGCAAGGATGATACCGTGCTATGGTTGTGCTCTTGTCTATGTCCGATATGAGGATGAGAAAACGTACTGGAGCAAGCAC
>WNGS01090834.1:0-14548 GCA_020271785.1 Procambarus virginalis
CTGTTGTAAGGTATTACACACAGACGAGGAGCAGTTCCTCCTAGAGCAACCAAGTGACCAGAAGGCTGTGTGGTGCTCTAGCCACCCTCCTTGACTCTCCTGGGCCTCTAGAGGTAATTACCTCTAGGAGAGGTAATGGCCTCTAGACAGGATAAATTGTCTAGAATTGTCCATTATTATCTTATAAAACAAAAGGAAATGTTTCATATTTAGTTTATAAACGGAGTATGTTAGTTTATCTATATCCTTTTTTAACTCTTTTTGAAAGTTTTAGTGTTAATGTGTAGCTCTGAGCACCCTTAACACATCCCTGCTTTAAGGAATTAATATACATTTTATTTTGTATATTACATACCATTATTCCTGAAATTAAATAATTTTAGGCAGCTTGGAATACAAAAATTTGATTAAATATGTTCTTATAGCTAAAGGTAATTCCCCACATCAAGCAAGTGTCAGGGCAGCGATCGTTGTGGTTCATCAGTGTCATGTATCACCGACATGTGTCCTGTTCTGCAACAGTCCACTGTGTTCTTCAGTCGTCGCTGTTGCATGGATCACAGCTGCACTCAACCTGGTCCACAGCTGCACCAACCAAAGGTCCAACTGCTGTAGTGTACCTGGCGGGCCCAGTCATATCGGTTGAGTGCGTCCACAGCGCCTCCAGGGCAGGCCCGGGCAGGTCCAAGCGCCTGCGACCTCCTGCTGGGTGTCCCTAGCGCTGAGAACCGCTTCTCCCAATATGGTGAAACTTTTCACAGACCTTTCCAGCCTAGATCACACAGCACGTGTCGCTAAGTGTGGGGAGGTCACTGAAGTGTGTGGGGAGGTCACTGAAGGTGTGGGGAGGTCACTGAAAAGTGTGTGGAGGTCACTGAAGTGTGTGTGGAGGTCACTGAAGTGTGGGAGAGGTCACTGAAGTGTGGGGAGGACACTGAAGTGTGTGGGGAGGTCACTGAAGTGTGTGGGAGGTCACTGAAGTGTGGGAGGTCACTGAAGTGTGTGGGGGGTCACTGGAGTGTGTGGGGAGGTCACTGAAGTGTGTGGGGAGGTCACTGAAGTGTGTGGGGAGGTCACTGAAGTGGTGGGGAGGTCACTGAAGTGTGGGGAGGTCACTGAAGTGTGGGGAGGTCACTGAAGTGTGGGGGAGGTCAATGAAGTGTGTGGGAGGTCACTGAAGTGTGGGGGGAGTCACTGAAGGGTGGGGGTAGGTCACTGAAGTGTGTGGGTAGGTCACTGAGTGTGTGGAGGTCACTGAAGTGTGGGGAGGTCACTGAAGTGTGTGGTGAGGTCACTGAAGTGTGTGGTGAGGTCACTGAAGTGTGTGGTGAGGTCACTGAAGTGTAGGGAGGTCACTGAAGTGTGTGGGGAGGTCACTGAAGTGTAGGGAGGTCACTGAAGTGTGTGGGGAGGTCACTGCAGTGTAGGGAGGTCACTGAAGTGTAGGGAGGTCACTGAAGTGTGGGGGGAGGTCACTGAAGTGTAGGGAGGTCACTGAATGTGTGGGGAGGTCACTGAAGTGTGTGGGGAGGTCACTGAAGGTAGGGAGGTCACTGAAGTGTGTGGGGAGGTCACTGAAGAGTGGGGAGGTCACTGGAGTGTGTGGGGAGGTCACTGAAGGTGGGGGGAGGTCACTAGAAGTGTGGGGAGGTCACTGAAGTGTGGGGAGGTCACTGAAGTGTGGGGGGAGGTCACTGAAGTGTGGGGGAGGTCACTGAAGTGTGGGGAGGTCAATGAAGTGTGGGGAGGTCAACTGTAAGTGTGTGGAGGTCACTGAAGTGTGTGGAGGTCACTGAAGTGTGTGGAGGTCACTTCAACACTTGCCTCCTGATACGGTGGTTCAGGTGGGAATTTTTTCTAGACAGGATTGGGTGAAAAATGGTGCGAGATTGCTGGCTATACCTTATGTATGGGTGGTGAGAGTGTCATCTTGAGGTATCTTGAGGATGATTTCGGGGCTTTAGTGTCCCCGCGGCCCGCGGTGTCCTCGACAATGTGCCTCCTACGCACAGTCTAGCCAGCCGAAGCAAAGCCGTGACATGCGGCTACTCCAGACGTACTATTTACTGCTAGGTAACAGGGGTCATTCAGGGTGGAAAGAAACCTTTTGCCATTTGTTTCTGGTTCGTCTCGGGAAATCGAACCCGCCGCCACAGAATACGAGTCCTGCGCGCATATCTCACCAGGCTATCGAGGCCCCCCTCGTAGCCAAAAGGAGCCAAAGAGTTAAGCGGCTAAGGGGCCCCCGGGGGGAACGAGTAATGGCGTAGACTCGAACAGTAAGTGGAAGTACCTCAAGGATCGGGCTGGTACCAATTCTATTTCTTATATATGTTAACGATATGTTTACGGTTGTAGAGTCCTACATGTCGATGTTTGCGGATGACACAAAGTTGATGAGAAGAGTTGTGACAGTATGAGGATTAAGGATCCCCACAGAGGACCTGAACAGTTGCAGAGATGGTAGAGAATGGCTACTGGATATTCAACACGAGCAAATGTAAAGTTATGGAAATGCGGACTAGGTGATAGGAGACCAAAAAGGGCAGTACACATGAAGGGAATAGGCCTACCTGTGACGAGGCGCGAGAAGAGACAGGGCGTGGACGTAACACCTAATATCTACTGAGGACATATACTATAGGATAACGACAGCAGCGTACATCTACACTGGGCAAAAGTTAGCAACATCATTCAGAAACTACTAGTAAGGGCATTAGGGCGGTCTTTACCTACCTACGTGAGGCCAGTCTAGAGTATGCCCCTCACTCATGGGTCCCCATCTGAAGAACATATAATGAAACTGGAAAAGGTTCAGAGGTTATGCAAACGAGACTCGTCCATGAGTCGAGGATGGGGTAGAGGAGCGCTCTGGGGAACTGTGCCTTTAACGACAATAGAAAGAAGAAGGGAGAGAGGGGGGACATGTAGGAAACGTACTAAAATACTCAGAGGGATTGACAGATAGTGGACATAGACGAATGTTCACACGGAATAGTAACAGAACGAGGGGATAGGATGGATAGTTGGAAACTCATATGAGTCACCCAAGGATGTGTAGGAGTTTTCGTTTTAGCCGTGAGAGTAGGGGAAAATGGATTACACTAATGGACAGGTTGTGGAAGCCAATCTATTCATAATTTTAAAACCAGGTTGATAGGGAATGGGACAGGAGTCATTGCTGTAAACAACCGATAGCTGGTTCCTGGTTTTAAAATTATGAATAGTATTTGCTTCCACAACCTGTTCCCCAGTGCATTCCATTTTCCCACTACTCTCACGCTAAAAGAAAACTTCCTAACATCTCTGTGACTCATCTGAGTTTCCAACTACCATCCATGTCCCCTCGTTCTGTTACTATTCCGTGTGAACATTTCGTCTATGTCCACTCTGTCAATCCCTCTGAGTATTTTATACGTTCCTATCATGTCCCCTCTCTCCCTTCTTCTTTCTAGTGTCGTAAGGCACAGTTCCCTCAGGCGCTCCTCATACCCCATCCCTCGTAGCTCTGGGACGAGTCTCGTTGCAAACCTTTGAACCTTTTCCAGTTTCATTATATGCTTCTTCAGATGGGGACTCCATGATGAGGCGGCATACTCTAAGACTGGCCTCACGTAGGCAGTGTAAAGCGCCCTAAATGCCTCCTTACTTAGGTTTCTGAATGATGTTCTAACTGTTGCCAGTGTAGAGTACGCTGCTGTCGTTATCCTATTTATATGTGCTTCAGGAGATAGATTAGGTGTTACGTCCACACCCAGGTCTCTTTCGCGCGTCGTCACAGGTAGGCTGTTCCCCTTCATTGTGTACTGTCCCTTTGGTCTCCTATCTCCTAGTCCCATTTCCATAACTTTACATTTGCTCGTGTTGAATTCCAGTAGCCATTTCTCTGACCATCTCTGCAACCTGTTCAGGTCCTCTTGGAGGATCCTGCAATCCTCATCTGTCACAACTCTTCTCATCAACTTTGTATCATCCGCAAACATCGACATGTAGGACTCTACACCCGTAAACATATCGTTAACATATACAAGAAATAGAATTGGTCCCAGCACCGATCCTTGAGGTACTCCACTTGTTACTGTTCGCCAGTCCGACTTCTCGCCCCTTACCGTAACTCTTTGGCTCCTTTTGGCTACGAGGGGGGCCTCGTAGCCTGGTGGATAGCGCGCAGGACTCGTAATTCTGTGGCGCGGGTTCGATTCCCGCACGAGGCAGAAACAAATGGGCAAAGTTTCTTTCACCCTGAATGCCCCTGTTACCTAGCAGTAAATAGGTACCTGGGAGTTAGTCAGCTGTCACGGGCTGCTTCCTGGGGGTGGAGGCCTGGTCGAGGACCGGGCCGCGGGGACACTAAAGCCCCGAAATCATCTCAAGATAACCTTAAGATGACACTCTCACCACCCATACATAAGGTATAGCCAGCAATCTCGGCCCATTTTCCACCAGTCCTGTCTAGAAAAATTCCCACCTGAACCACCGTATCAGGAGGCAAGTGTTGAAGTGACCTCCACACACTTCAGTGACCTCCACACACTTCAGTGACCTCCCCCACACTTCAGTGACCTCCCCCCACACTTCAGTGACCTCCACACACTTCAGTGACCTCCCCCACACTTCAGTGACCTCCACACACACTTCAGTGACCTCCCCACACACTTCAGTGACCTCCCCACACACTTCAGTGACCTCCCCACACTTCAGTGACCTCCCCACACTTCAGTGACCTCCCCACACTTCAGTGACCTCCACACACTTCAGTGACCTTCCCTACACTTCAGTGACCTCCCCACACACTTCAGTGACCTTCCCTACACTTCAGTGACCTCCCCACACACTTCAGTGACCTTCCCCACACTTCAGTGACCTTCCCCACACTTCAGTGACCTTCCCCACACTTCAGTGACCTTCCCCACACTTCAGTGACCTCCCCACACTTCAGTGACCTTCCCCACACTTCAGTGACCTTCCCCACACTTCAGTGACCTCCCCACACTTCAGTGACCTCCACACACTTCAGTGACCTCCACACACTTCAGTGACCTCCACACACTTCAGTGACCTTCCCCACACTTCAGTGACCTCCCCACACACTTCAGTGACCTCCCCACACACTTCAGTGACCTCCCCACACACTTCAGTGACCTCCACACACTTCAGTGACCTTCCCCACACTTCAGTGACCTCCCCACACACTTCAGTGACCTCCCCCACACTTCAGTGACCTCCCCACACACTTCAGTGACCTCCCCACACACTTCAGTGACCTCCACACACTTCAGTGACCTTCCCCACACTTCAGTGACCTCCCCACACACTTCAGTGACCTCCCCACACTTCAGTGACCTCCACACACTTCAGTGACCTCCACACACACTTCAGTGACCTCCCCACACACTTCAGTGACCTCTCCCACACACTTCAGTGACCTCTCCCACACACTTCAGTGACCTCCACACACTTCAGTGACCTCCACACACTTCAGTGACCTCCACACACTTCAGTGACCTCCCCACACACTTCGGTGACCTCCCCACACACTTCAGTGACCACACACACTTCAGTGACCTCCCCACACACTTCAGTGACCTCCACACACACTTCAGTGACCTCCACACACACTTCAGTGACCTCCACACACACTTCAGTGACCTCCACACACACTTCAGTGACCTCACCACACACTTCAGTGACCTCCACACACACTTCGGTGACCTCCACACACACTTCAGTGACCTCACCACACACTTCAGTGACCTCCCCACACTTCAGCGACACGTGGCTGTGTGTCTAGGCTGGGAAAGGTCTGTGAAAAGTTTCACCATATTGGGAGAAGCGGTTCTCAGCGCTAGGGAAACCCAGCAGGAAGGTCAGCAGGCGCCTGGACCTGCCCGGGCCTGCCCTGGAGGCGCTGTGGACGCACTCAACCGATATGACTGGGCCCGCCAGGTACACTACAGCAGTTGGACCTTTGGTTGGTACAGCTGTGGACCAGATTGAGTGCAGCTGTGATCCATGCAACAGCGACGACTGAAGAACACAGTGGACTGTTGCAGAACAGGACACATGTCGGTGATACATGACACTGGATGAACCACAACGATCGTGGCCCTGACACTTGCTTGATGTGGGGAATTACCTTTAGCTATAAGAACATATTTAATCAAATTTTTGTATTCCAAGCTGCCTAAAATTATTTAATTTCAGGAATAATGGTATGTAATATACAAAATAAAATGTATATTAATTCCTTAAAGCAGGGATGTGTTAAGGTGCTCAGAGCTACACATAACACTAAACTTTCAAAAAGAGTTCAAAAAGGATATGAGATAAACTAACATACTCCGTTTATAAACTAAATATGAAACATTTCCTTTTGTTTTATAAGATAATAATGGACAATTCTAGACAATTTATCCTGTCTAGAGGCCATTACCTCTAGAGGTAATTACCTCTAGAGGCCCAGGAGAGTCAGGAGGGTGCTAGAGCACCACACAGCCTTCTGGTCACTTGGTTGCTCTAGGAGGAACTGCTCCTCGTCTGTGTGTAATACCTTACAACAGGTTTTATTTTGATTAAGAAAATATTTGTTGGCAACAAACTATTGAAGAAGCTTATCTAATTCAAAATGCAACTTAGTGGTGAGGGAATTACACCTTTTACCTGTAATATATATAATTCTGCTCTCAGCAAAAGTCCACTTTTGTCTTACAGCTGATGAAGCTTAACGTGTAGATTAACGTGTAGAATCGGCAGGTAATCGGCAAAAGTCAGGCAGGTAATAGTACTTAAGACGACTTGGTGTCACCTGAAGGCGTCTTGATTAAGGTACCACGAATTCTTAATCTATCTGGCTGTACAACCAGTTTGTGGCGCTTTTCTTTATATTATTTCTGAACTTACGACTCATTATTGCACGCCAGAAACACTCCAAGGTTCTGGTCATATATAAAAAAATGATTACTTTAAAAAATATATATATATTGGTGGTGGTTGGTCAGCTTAATGACACCAGCGAGCTCTTTTGTCTCAGGACTCTCAGACCCGTGCTGTGGTCTCTCAGACCCGTCTCTGGGGTGTCTCTCAGACCCGTCTCTGGGGTGTCTCTCAGACCCGTCTCTGGGGTGTCTCTCAGACCCGTCTCTGGGGTGTCTCTCAGACCCGTCTCTGAGGTGTCTCTCAGACCCGTCTCTGGGGTCTCTCTCAGACCCGTCTCTGGGGTCTCTCTCAGACCCGTCTCTGGGGTCTCTCTCAGACCCGTCTCTGGGGTGTGTCTCAGACCCGTCTCTGGGGTGTCTCAGGCCCTTCTCTGTGATCTCTTGGACCCCGTCTCAGGGCTCTCAGACCACTCTCATGCCTCTCAGACCTGTCCCAGACCCGTCCCAGCACAGTCTGGTGCTCCTAGACGACAAGTATAGAAGCAGAAAGCACCGCCTCCCAGGATACCTTGAAGGGCTGACATTAATTATAGAGATCTGTGATCACAGCCTTCCGCGCCTGCTCGGTGTTTTGGGTGTAGGTGTAGTGAAGCCTGGTGGGAGCACTTGGCTTCACTGGTGTGTAGGTGTAGTGAAGCCTGGTGGCAGCCCTTGGCTACACAGCTTTACACAGTGAGACAGCGGCTTGTGTCATATCAATTATTAAACTTTCATAAACTTACTGCTCTCAATACAACATATTTACTTGAAATTACCTTAAATTTCTTAAATAAAGTAAACCACATTTTCCTTTGTCTAAAATCGTGTTGAACTAGCCTAGGCACTTCTAAATACGTCTTAAGAGTACCTCGTCGTGGACTTGAAAACTTGGAAGTCCATGTTTTGGTCATCAGGACTTGGTCTTGGAAGTCCAAGAGTATAACATCTTCACTATTTTCTTTATCCCTGGACACACTCAGCTCTTGAACCACAGCTCTTGCTGTCGCTGCCAGAGAAGCCTTTTGTATGCAGCAGGCAGGTGTAAGACAGGTGTTTTAACACATGTTTTAATCAGAAATGTTTTAAGAGCGGTCACAGTACTCCATTTCACAACCATTTTGCAGAACTGAAAAAGATACATGAAGTATCTAAAGTTACCGGGCACAGGATTGTATATATATAGTCCATTCTGAGCTGCCTGGAGTGAGGCAGTAGACGACTGGCAGAGAATCCCCCCGGGGCCGTCATAAGGATTCGAACCTATTCACTGGGAATCGTTCGAATCCTTAATCACTGCTACTGTGGATTGTCTCATTGATATATCACGGTGATGGGATTTCTCTGCGTGTAGGCGACTGTAGTTTGTCTTCCTAATCTCCCGCATGCTGGGTCATCTCCCGCATGCTGGGTCATCTCCCGCATGCTGGGTCATCTCCCGCATGCTGGTTGATACCTGGTTGATGGGGTTCTGGGAGTTCTTCTACTCCCCAAGCCCGGCCCGAGGCCAGGCTCGACTTGTGAGAGTTTGATCCACCAGGCTGTTGCTTGGAGCGGCCCGCAGAGCCACATACCCACCACAGCCCGGCTGATCCGGGACTTCTCTTAGGAAACAGTCCAGTTTTCTCTTGAAGATGTCCACGGTTGTTCCGGCAATATTTCTTATAGTCGCTGGGAGGACGTTGAACAACCGCGGACCTCTGATGTTTATACAGTGTTCTCTGATTGTGCCTATGGCACCTCTGCTCTTCACTGGTTCAATCTTGCATTTTCTTCCATATCGTTCACTCCAGTACGTTGTTATTTTACTGTGTAGATTTGGGACCTGGCCCTCCAGTATTTTCCACGTGTATATTATTTGGTATCTCTCTCGTCTCCTTTCTAGAGAGTACATTTGGAGAGCTTTGAGACGATCCCAATAATTTAGGTGTTTTATCTCGTCTATGCGTGCCGTATATGTTCTCTGTATTCCCTCTATTTCAGCAATCTCTCCTGCTCTGAAGGGGGAAGTGAGTACCGAGCAGTATTCGAGACGGGACAACACAAGTGACTTGAAGAGTACAACCATTGTGATGGGATCCCTGGATTTGAAAGTTCTCGTAATCCATCCGATCATTTTTCTGGCTGATGCGATATTTGCTTGGTTATGCTCCCTAAACGTTAGATCGTCGGACATCATTATTCCCAAATCCTTGACATGCTGTTTTTCTACTATGGGAAGATTTGATTGTGTTTTGTACCCTGTATTATGTTTCAGATCCTCATTTTTGCCGTACCTGAGTACCTGAAATTTATCACTGTTAAACATCATATTATTTTCTGCTGCCCAATCGAAAACTTTGTTGACATCTGTTTGTAGTTTTTCAATGTCTTCAGCAGAGGTAATTTTCATGCTGATTTTTGTGTCATCTGCGAAGGATGACACAAAGCTGTGACGTGTATTTTGTCTATATCAGATATGAGAATAAGGAACAGTAGCGGTGCAAGGACTGTACCTTGAGGTACAGAGCTTTTAACATCGCTTGGACTCGATTTTATCTGATTGACTGTTACTCTTTGTGTTCTGTTCGACAGGAAATTCGACATGCTGGGTCATCTCCCGCATGCTGGGTCATCTCCCGCATGCTGGGTCATCTCCCGCATGCGGGGTCATCTCCCGCATGCGGGGTCATCTCCCGCATGCTGGGTCATCTCCCGCATGCTGGGTCATCTCCCGCATGCTGGGTCATCTCCCGCATGCGGGGTCATCTCCCGCATGCTGGGTCATCTCCCGCATGTTGGGTCATCTCCCGCATGCGGGGTCATCTCCCGCATGCTGGGTCATCTCCCGCATGCGGGGTCATCTCCCGCATCCTACCAACTACTGAAACCTCAGTATTCCTGGAGTTGCGTGTTCTCGTGTGGTCTGTGAGGTTCCAGGATGGTCTGTGAGGTTCCATGATGGTCTGTGAGGTTCCATGATGGTCTGTGAGGTTCCAGGATGGTCTGTGAGGTTCCTTGATGGTCTGTGAGGTTCCTTGATGGTCTGTGAGGTTCCTTGATGGTCTGTGAGGTTCCTTGATGGTCTGTGAGGTTCCTTGATGGTCTGTGAGGTTCCTTGATGGTCTGTGAGGTTCCTTGATGGTCTGTGAGGTTCGTTGATGGTCTGTGAGGTTCCTTGATGGTCTGTGAGGTTCCAGGATGGTCTGTGAGGTTCCATGATGGTCTGTGAGGTTCTAGGATGGTCTGTGAGGTTCCAGGATGGTCTGTGAGGTTCCATGATGGTCTGTGAGGTTCCATGATGGTCTGTGACGTTCGTTGATGGTCTGTGAGGTTCCATGATGGTCTGTGAGGTTCCATGATGGTCTGTGAGGTTCCATGATGGTCTGTGAGGTTCCTTGATGGTCTGTGAGGTTCCTTGATGGTCTGTGAGGTTCCATGATGGTCTGTGAGGTTCCAGGATGGTCTGTGAGGTTCCTTGATGGTCTGTGAGGTTCCTTGATGGTCTGTGAGGTTCCATGATGGTCTGTGAGGTTCTAGGATGGTCTGTGAGGTTCCAGGATGGTCTGTGAGGTTCCAGGATGGTCTGTGAGGTTCCATGATGGTCTGTGAGGTTCTAGGATGGTCTGTGAGGTTCTAGGATGGTCTGTGAGGTTCCAGGATGGTCTGTGAGGTTCCATGATGGTCTGTGAGGTTCGTTGATGGTCTGTGAGGTTCCATGATGGTCTGTGAGGTTCCATGATGGTCTGTGAGGTTCCATGATGGTCTGTGAGGTTCCTTGATGGTCTGTGAGGTTCCTTGATGGTCTGTGAGGTTCCATGATGGTCTGTGAGGTTCCAGGATGGTCTGTGAGGTTCCTTGATGGTCTGTGAGGTTCCTTGATGGTCTGTGAGGTTCCTTGATGGTCTGTGAGGTTCTAGGATGGTCTGTGAGGTTTCAGGATGGTCTGTGAGGTTCCAGGATGGTCTGTGAGGTTCCATGATGGTCTGTGAGGTTCCATGATGGTCTGTGAGGTTCCAGGATGGTCTGTGAGGTTCCATGATGGTCTGTGAGGTTCCATGATGGTCTGTGAGGTTCCATGATGGTCTGTGAGGTTCGTTGATGGTCTGTGAGGTTCCATGATGGTCTGTGAGGTTCCATGATGGTCTGTGAGGTTCCATGATGGTCTGTGAGGTTCCATGATGGTCTGTGAGGTTCCATGATGGTCTGTGAGGTTCGTTGATGGTCTGTGAGGTTCCATGATGGTCTGTGAGGTTCCAGGATGGTCTGTGAGGTTCCAGGATGGTCTGTGAGGTTCGTTGATGGTCTGTGAGGTTCGTTGATGGTCTGTGAGGTTCGTTGATGGTCTGTGAGGTTCCATGATGGTCTGTGAGGTTCCATGATGGTCTGTGAGGTTCCATGATGGTCTGTGAGGTTCCATGATGGTCTGTGAGGTTCCATGATGGTCTGTGAGGTTCCATGATGGTCTGTGAGGTTCCATGATGGTCTGTGAGGTTCCAGGATGGTCTGTGAGGTTCCATGATGGTCTGTGAGGTTCCATGATGGTCTGTGAGGTTCCATGATGGTCTGTGAGGTTCCAGGATGGTCTGTGAGGTTCCATGTTGGTCTGTGAGGTTCCATGATGGTCTGTGAGGTTCCATGATGGTCTGTGAGGTTCCAGGATGGTCTGTGAGGTTCCATGTTGGTCTGTGAGGTTCCATGTTGGTCTGTGAGGTTCCATGATGGTCTGTGAGGTTCCATGATGTTCTGTGAGGTTCCAGGATGGTCTGTGAGGTTCCTTGATGGTCTGTGAGGTTCCAGGATGGTCTGTGAGGTTCCAGGATGGTCTGTGAGGTTCCTTGATGGTCTGTGAGGTTCCAGGATGGTCTGTGAGGTTCCAGGATGGTCTGTGAGGTTCCAGGATGGTCTGTGAGGTTCCAGGATGGTCTGTGAGGTTCCATGATGGTCTGTGAGGTTCCAGGATGGTCTGTGAGGTTCCAGGATGGTCTGTGAGGTTCCAGGATGGTCTGTGAGGTTCCAGGATGGTCTGTGAGGTTCCAGGATGGTCTGTGAGGTTCCAGGATGGTCTGTGAGGTTCCAGGATGGTCTGTGAGGTTCCAGGATGGTCTGTGAGGTTCCAGGATGGTCTGTGAGGTTCTGAACAAGAGCCCGGCTCGTTACAACGACCCGAGGTGTAGTTATGTTTGTGGTGTGCGAACTGCAGGCATCGTTCATCACATAAGATCTATTGCATCTATTGTATTGAGCCAGCCAGCCGCGTCCACTCCCCCCCCCCCTCGTATACCCACGGGGCACGGGGTATTGTCCGGACGTGCCCGCTAGGTCTCCCCAGACCTGTACTCTGCTAATGGTATGGTAGGGGGAATAGCTTGTCATTGTGCAACCCGTTCTCGCACTTGCTTATAGTCAATATCTTGTTTATGAATAAGTGCATATATGACATACTAATTTATTGTGAATATTTGAGTTTACCTTGAAAAGCTGAATAGAAAACCATAACCTAACCTAACCTTCTTAGTATGTTAAGATATTACAGTTAGTACTGAACCTATACGTATATTGATATTACAGTTTCATAAAAATAATAAAACAAAACTAAAGTATTTAAATAAATTGTAAAGTAACTCAGGATTATGTCAACTTTTTATAAAATCTCTATTGTTTCATAAAACTTAGAGGAAAAGTTAGTGCTTTGAAAAAAAACTATTGCTTGGAATATGTCACAAATTTACTTATTTATAAACGAAATAGTGACTATACGCAGAAAGTCATATATGTACTGTCTTGTGCGAGAGCAGGTTTCATTGTGTATGTGTATTATGTGTGAATATGTGGGGCTTGACAGCTGAGTGGACAGTGCTCGGGATTCGTACTCCTGAGGTTGCGGGTTCGATCCCCGGTGGAGGCGGAAACATTCTTCATTCTTTAAAATGGACAAGCAAATTTTGGATAAATTGTTAAGATGTCGTCCAGAACACCTAAGTCAATAAAATAGTTACACAGTTGGTGGTACAAGAGGCCAGGAGGTCTAAAATCCTTTACGGTTTCACATTCAACAATAGTGTTCTATTGAATGCATGAAAGGTTTATCACAGAGTTTACAATCTGAATATTCTGGTAGTGGCTCAGCTTCACTAACCAGCCAGATGTGTCTATAGCCAAGGCGAATTCGCGCAATGACTACATCACATTGCCTGGTCCGGTTACTGTGCTGACCATACAAATACCTATTATTACAAAACTTGTCATAATTTTTAATACTGCAGCTTTCTTAAAATTTTATTAGTTCTTCTAAATTTAAATTAATTTATTTAATCTGTTTCTAATAGTTGCATTAGATAGTCCAAAGTCATAATCAGTGTTATCTTTCCCTCAAGCCTCATTGGCCAACAGATCTACAAAGTCATGTTTTCCAACTCCAACATGGGATGGGATCCACACAAATTTTATACAAGAGTTATTATCATTGGCAAAAATTACATTCCATTTAATATTACAAGCTACTTCCGACATACATTGTGATGGGTTATTTAAGGACTGCAAAGTGTCTGGGAGTGCCTGGGAGTGCCTGGGAGTGCCTGGGAGTGCCTGGGAGTGCCTGGGAGTGCCTAAGAGTGCCTAAGAGTGCCTAAGAGTGCCTAAGAGTGCCTGGGAGTGTCTGGGAGTGCCTGGGAGTGCCTGGGAGTGCCTGGGAGTGCCTGGGAGTGCCTGGGAGTGTCTGGGAGTGTCTGGGAGTGTCTGGGAGTGTCTGGGGGTGTCTGGGGGTGTCTGGGAGTGTCTGGGAGTGTCTGCGAGTGTCGGAGTGCCTGGGAGTGCCTGGGAGTGCCGAGGACGACGAAAGCCCCTAAAGAAACAATTACATAGTTTATCACTAAAGTAAATAATAAAGGAGATTGGGCGACGTGTTTCCATCCACTTAGCTGGGTGAGGCTGGGTGAGGCTGGGTGAGGCTGGGTGATGCTGGGTAAGGCTGGGTGAGGCTGGGTGAGGCTGGGTGAGGCTGGGTGTGGCTGGGGTGAGGCTGGGTGAGGCTGGGGTGAGGCTGGGTGAGGGTGGGGTGAGGGTGGGGTGATGCTGGGTGAGGCTGGGTGAGGCTGGGTGTGGCTGGGGTGAGGCTGGGGTGAGGCTGGGGTGAGGCTGGGTGAGGCTGGGTGAGGCTGGGTGAGGCTGGGTGAGGCTGGGTGAGGCTGGGGTGAGGCTGGGTGAGGCTGGGGTGAGGCTGGGGTGAGGCAGGGCGAGGCTGGGTGAGGCTGGGGTGAGGCTGGGGTGAGGCAGGGCGAGGCTGGGCGAGGCTGGGTGAGGCTGGGTGATGCTGGGTGAGGCTGGGTGAGGCTGGGGTGAGGCTGGGGTGAGGCTGGGCGAGGCTGGGCGAGGCTGGGTAAGGCTGTGTGAGGCTGTGTGAGGCTGTGTGAGGCTGTGTGAGGTGGGTGAGGCTGGGTGATGCTGTGGTGAGGCTGTGTGAGGCTGTGTGAGGCTGTGTGTGAGGGCTGTGTGAGGCTGGGTGAGGCTGGGTGAGGCTGAATAAGGCTGGGTGAGGCTGAATAAGGCTGGGTGAGGCTGGGTAAGGCTGGGTAAGGCTGGAGAAGCTGGGTGAGGCTGGGTGAAGCTGGTGAGGCTGGGCGAGCTGAGAGGAGATAAGAGTTGGGTGCCACAAAGTG
>WNGS01090836.1:0-11569 GCA_020271785.1 Procambarus virginalis
TGCTCCTGGGAGTATGGGTTCGAGTCACTTCTGGGGTGTGAGTGTTTAGTTGTATCTAGTCCTGGGGACATTCAGGCTTGTTCGCATTTGTGTTCCTCACGTGTTGCCCCAAAAAATGAGGTGATTTGATAAAATGCTAAGCCCAAGATTACCATCCGAGTGCCGGCGGGGAAGTGGTTCATATAGCCTCGGCTATCACTTCCTTATGTCCGATCGTGATGGTCAAGTGGTTTAAGGCGTCCCTGTACATACCAGTTGCGTTGCTCCTGGGAGTATGGGTTCGAGTCACTTCTGGGGTGTGAGTTTTCAGTTGTATCTAGTCCTGGGGACCATTCAGGCTTGTTTGCATTTGTGTTCCTCACGTGTTGCCCCAAAAAATGAGGTGATTTGATAAAATGCTAAGCCCAAGATTACCATCCGAGTGCCGGCGGGGAAGTGGTTATATAGCCTCAGCTATCACTTCCTTATGTCCGGTCGTGATGGTCAAGTGGTTTAAGGCGTCCCTGTACATACCAGTTGCGTTGCTCCTGGGAGTATGGGTTCGAGTCACTTCTGGGGTGTGAGTTTTCAGTTGTATCTAGTCCTGGGGACCATTCAGGCTTGTTTGCATATATATATATATATATATATATATATATATATATATTTATATATATATAAATATATATATATATATATATATATATATATATATATATTATAAATATAAATATAAATATATATATATATATATATATATATATATATATATATATATATATTACTATATATATATATAAACATATGTCGTAACTAGTAGCCAGAACACTCTTCTCGGCCTACTATGCAAGGCCCGATTTGCCTAATAGGCCGAGTGATTTTCTTTATTTTCAATAATTTTTTTCTGAATAGTTTATTTGAATGATTAATATTATTTTATACTAAGACCATATAATTTATTGACTTAGTTGTGTTAGTTTAGGTTAGGTTAAGATAGGTTAGGTTAGGTTAGGTATGGTTAGGTATGGTTGGTTAAGTTCGGTCATATATCTAGGTTAGTTTTAACTCAAGTTTAAACAAATTAGCTTAAACATAATGATATGGACAGATTTATCATTTCATAAGAAAAATTTGGAAAATATATAAATTCAGGAAAACTTGGCCTATTAGGCCAATCGGACATTGCATAGTAGCCAAGTACAACTTTCTTCCTTCTAGGTACAACATATGTATATATATATATATATTATATATATATATATATATATATATATATATATATATATATATATATATATTGTGATGATAATCTCTTCCCAGAGATTGAGCCTGCTCCTTCTTCTAGCGTCACGTCCAACCCAATATTCAAGATACGTTTTCAGTGGCTTAAACGTATATATCAAGACAGCCACACGCACCTGCAACTCCCTCCTCCCCCCACTCCTGCACACCTGGTCGACCCGCCAACTGCTACTCCCAGCCAAACTACCGACTTGCGGCCGTCCTGCATTCTCATTGGCCGTTCAACAACACACCACTCCAGCTCCACGCCAATCACATTCCTCGCAAGCCAATGTCAGGACCGCCAGCAGTTCTCCAGTCAGAATATATCTAGTGCTCTTGCTGTGAACACCTACTTGACCCACCTTGTGTGATCAAATAGAGGTTGATAGCTTGCGCATATATTCCCAGCACCATTTATCTTTGTATTCCTGTTAACGTAACCAGTTCCCCCCTTTTCAGTTTGTATATATATTTTTACGTGTTTTACTTTTACATTATTTTAAATGCCAAGGAATTGTCTTTATTTTATTTTGTTTTCTAGATTAAGTAAAGTGCATTTTTTTATATTTGTGTTTTCGTGTATCTTACCTTACCTTACCACAGATTATCAGACAAGCAGTCACTCTTTTTTTTCCTTTTTTTTTATAACTTACATGTATGTGGCCCAGCATTGACATCTGCTATTTGGAAGACTGCCGACCACCATTTCCAACACGTTACCGTCACATATAATTGGGGGCCTGTCCTAGGAGCTTCACTCAGGTATTGGTAATTGTGGTAAGCGTACTTGGCTTTCATTCCCTTGCTTTCAATATTTACATTAATCACGTTTATTATTATATGGTGCTGTGTATATTGTGCATTACGGGAGTAGCATATGGTGAGTGTGAGACAACTTTGGATTACGTGGTGACTGTAGGCCGCAGTCATACTCTTAATTGGTCGTCTCCCCCTCTTGTGTTATTACCCGTGTTTAACATCTTTTGTCCCTCAGATATTTCTCACATTTTTGACAGATTATCACATAGGTACCCTGGTACTGTGGTCTGTCTCCGGGTCAATAGCACCTAATTTCTGCAATCCGACTCTAGGAGGAAAAAGAGGGCCAAAGATCCTCTAGCACGGACTATTATTGGCGAGTTGGGACCTCGCCGATAGTTCTCGTCACCAGTTGACACTCGCACCCCTACTCGTTGGTCAGAATTGATGGTATTTACTCAAGGTAGGGAATTAGCTTTCTTTCTTTTGAGCACGAAGTTCGCTAATTCTGTAAGTACCATATTCAATTTCAGTGGGTACCTTGCTTATGTTCTATAGTGACTCGGCAAGGTATGACTACATTTTTGGACTACCTCATTTCCTTAGGAACCATTTAGTGTTTCACTTGTCTTTTGAAACTCAGTTTCAACTAATTAGTAGGATTTTCTTGCCTTTATCCTCCCACAGTGAGTACCAGGTACAAGATTTCCTGCGACCTTAATCATTTACCATCTTGAATTAACTTTAATTATTAATAATTCCACAGGATAGGTATCAGTTGCCACGTTTCCTGTTTCTGACATTCACCATATTCTCACAGTATATTCGTGTCTCATTTATTTGCCATTTTTTACAATGTTTCGTATCCACGCTTTCAAGGCAGATCCAGAAAGTGAAATAGGGAACTTACGTCATGCTAAGAGGGTCGAATTGAGAACTCTTGCACATGAGTATCAATTAGAAGTTCCCCCTGACGCCAACAAGTATGCCATACATAATATAATTTTAGATTATCTTTTGGATGAAGGGAAGATAGATTCTGATACTCACGAACATATACCATTTCAGATAAGCATGATTTGACGGCAATGAAACTCAAAATCGAGCTCGCAAAGCTCGAGAAGGAGCAACAGCAAGCCGCCCTACAGCAACAACAGGAAGCAGCAATCAGAGCGTGAAGCTAACATCAGGAAGAAGAGCGTGAAGCTGCACTCAGAAGGAAGAACAAGAAAGAGAAATCCGCCTCAAGGAGCGTGAGGCGGCCCTGGCCAAGGAAGCAGCTGCCATCCGGAAGGAAGAAAGTGAAAGAGAGGCCGCACTGAAGAGAAGAGGCCGCACTGAAGAAGAAAGCCTCAAAGAGCGAGAGGCCGCACTGAAGAAAGAAGAAAGTGAACGTGAGTTGGCCTTATACAAAGAGCGACTCGAGATACAACGTGAACACGACAAACGGCAGGCAGAAACAGTTCTAGAATGTCGTGACCGAGAACTCACGAGGGACGCTGCACACCAAGCTCAACTCCAGCAAGCTGCAGCTAGTCTTCCTCCCAGTTTCAATGTCTCCCATGCAAGTAAGTTAATGCCCCCGTTCATAGAAACGGAGGTTGATGTGTTCTTCACTACTTTTGAGACCCTTGCTAATCAACTTAGTTGGCCTGACGACCAATGGGCTACCCTTCTCCGAGTACATTTAACAGGTAGAGCAGCCGTCACACTCAGCACTTTGGCATCAGAAAACGACTACACCACCTTGAAGCAAGCTGTGTTGGACGCCTACCTTCTCTCCACCGAAAGCTATCGACGAAAGTTCCGTGACTACGTCAAGGCAAGTACCACCACCTTCTTAGAATTTGCTAACACCAAACGGAGATATTTCATGAAATGGCTGGAGGCAGCACATGTCTCTACTTTTCCAGAGCTTGTCAACCTCATACTGGTTGAAGAATTTTTGAGACGTGTACCTCCTCCTGTCCGCCTATACTTAGCAGACAAAGAAGAGACCGATTTGGTGAAGTGCGCGAAGTCAGCTGACACTTACAGCCTCATCCACCGGCTGACACCAGAACCTACCAGTAAGAAGTCTTGGTACAGTTACGAGAAAGCGAGCCCAGATCAAGGTACCTCTCAACTGTACTGCAGGTATTGTCGACTCTATGGACATACCATAGAAAAATGTGGTAAGTCCCAATCTAAAGGTAACATCGAACCTCCTAAGCCCAAACCTACTCACCCTAAGTCCGGTAAGCCTGTAATGAATGTTGGTGTTCATGCTAATGATCTCTCTCTCTTTAGCAAGCATCTATATCCAGGAACTATCACTACCCACGGTTCAGATTCAGAGGGACGTTTTGGACTTAAGATCCTGCGGGACACAGCGGCTCTACAATCGATCGTCTTGAAATCAGCTGTGCCCAACGTCGCCTACACAGGAGAGACTGTATTCATCACTGACCTTACTGCTACTACTCCTTATCCTCTTGCCAGAGTTTACCTAGATTGTCCCTTCGTGACCGGTGAAGTCCAAGTCGCCGTCAGGGAAAAGCCTTTTCCCATGCCTGGAGTGCAACTTCTCCTGGGCAACGACTTGGCAGAAGACCAACAACCAAACAACCTGATCGTCAAGGACATATCCCAGGTGAGCAACTCTGTGTTGGATAACCCGATTTTTGAGCATGTTCCAGCAAAGGTTCAAGAGAGTGATGAAGGTTCTCCTCCTGTTATGGTGACCACCCGTGCTCAAGCTGCACGACCACAGCCAGCTGACTCTACTGCTACCGCTGTCCCTCAGGACCCTTCGAAACTACCCCCAAATCTGACCGCTTTGGAGTTCCGTAAGTTACAGAGAGATGATCTTACCTTGACACCATTATTCTTTCAGGCTGAGACCCAATCCGACAGTGTTCCTGGGTTCTTTATGGAGAACGAATTACTCTATCGCAGGTATAGACCCAGTAAACTGAAGGACGAGGACGATTGGGCAGACGTTGAACAACTAGTGATTCCTACCAGCCTGCGGCCCACGATTCTACACCTGGCCCACGGAGCATTGTCACACTACGGGTTCAACAAGACTTACCATGGAATTCGACAAGACTACTACTGGCCAGGTATGGTTAACGATGTAAAGAATCATGTCAAACTGTGCCACGTGTGTCAGTTAGCCGGGAAACCGAACGTTTCCATTCCCAGAGCACCACTGATACCCATCCAGGTGCCTGAGGAACCGTTCCACAGACTTATTATTGACTGTGTTGGTCCTTGCCTCGGACCAGTGCAGGCAACGCCTATATCTTAACTATCCTGTGTCCTACCACCAGATTCCCCATAGCAGTTCCAGTGAAAAACATTACGGCTGCTACAGTGGTGAAGAATTTATTGAAAATCTTCACCCAGTATGGATTTCCGAGGGAGATACAGAGCGACTGTGGCACCAACTTCACCAGTGATCTTTCAAACGGACTCTGGAGGAGTTCAACATCAAACAGGTACTGTCCAGCCCCTATCATCCTGCTTCACAGGGTTCTCTCGAGCGTAGTCATCAGACTATCAAGGCACTCTTAAAAAAGTTTTGCAATGAGACCTCAAAGGATTGGGATAGGCAACTTGATCTCATTATGTGCATTTTCAGAAGTCTTCCCAACGAGTCACTAGGAGTAATCACATCTCAAGGCTTTCAAGGATTCTCTACGTGATGCCACCTTCAGTGAGCATCAGAATGTGCCCCAGTATCTTCAAAACCTCCGACACATTCTAGAGAGGGTCCATTCCTTTGCTAGCAACAACCTACAGAAAGCCCAGGAGAGGATGAAGACTCGTTACGACCAGCACTGCCAAGTAAGGAAGTTTAAACCGGGAGACTTAGTTCTTGCCTATTTCCCTATCCCAGGTTCTCCTTTACAGAACAGGTTCTCAGGACCCTACCGTGTTAAGGAGTGCCGGAACAACTTCAACTACGTTCTCGAGACCCCCGATAGGCGGCGGAAGACCCAGCTGTGCCACATCAATCTGCTCAAGCTCTATCATGGGGTTCCTCCCACTGTGTTAACCAACTTTACCTCATTTACAGGTCCATACAGCCACAGTGAGACCTTCCCTGCTTCTCCTTCCGAAAATACTGACACTGAGACAGCGCTTTCTAATTCGGAAATCCTTACTGACATTTATAATCACCTTCAGGACAGTAATTGTGCTCCTTTATCATATTCTAATACTTCTCTCGCCTCGCCAGATATCATCAAGTCTCCCATCCTCCATAGCGACGCCAGTGGTACCGGCAACGTGGGTGACCTGGTACAACAAGGCGAAGAGACTCTACATACCAACTACCATAAACGACACCACGAGCAACAAGGAGCTACTCGTCGTCCTGAACAGGCAACACTTTGCTCCATACCAGCAAAGTACTCAGTCCACCACCATCTACATGGACCACAACCATCTTCATTTCCTACAGACAGCCCAACTCAACCATCGACTACTTCTATAATGGGCTTGCCAGCTACATCATTTCAGCCTGGAGATTGCTACACCCAGAAATCTAACTACATCATATCAGACGTCCTCTCCAGCATCACTGAGGTAGAGCCTGCTCCACCTCCGTGAACGTGACTCCACCAGAACCGCAGGCTTCGGGGGAGAGTTGTGATGATAATCTCTTCCCAGAGATTGAGCCTGCTCCTTCTTCTAGCGTCACGTCCAACCCAATATTCAAGATACGTTTTCAGTGGCTTAAACGTATATATCAAGACAGCCACACGCACCTGCAACTCCCTCCTCCCCCCACTCCTGCACACCTGGTCGACCCGCCAACTGCTACTCCCAGCCAAACTACCGACTTGCGGCCGTCCTGCATTCTCATTGGCCGTTCAACAACACACCACTCCAGCTCCACGCCAATCACATTCCTCGCAAGCCAATGTCAGGACCGCCAGCAGTTCTCCAGTCAGAATATATCTAGTGCTCTTGCTGTGAACACCTACTTGACCCACCTTGTGTGATCAAATAGAGGTTGATAGCTTGCGCATATATTCCCAGCACCATTTATCTTTGTATTCCTGTTAACGTAACCAGTTCCCCCCTTTTCAGTTTGTTATATATTTTTACGTGTTTTATTTTACATTATTTTAAATGCCAAGGAATTGTCTTTATTTTATTTTGTTTTCTAGATTAAGTAAAGTGCATTTTTTATATTTGTGTTTTCGTGTATCTTACCTTACCTTACCACAGATTATCAGACAAGCAGTCACTCTTTTTTTTTCCTTTTTTTTTATAACTTACATGTATGTGGCCCAGCATTGACATCTGCTATTTGGAAGACTGCCGACCACCATTTCCAACACGTTACCGTCACAATATATATTATATATATATATATATATATATATATATTATATATATATATATATATATATATATATATTATATATATATATATGCAATTGACGATCACAAAACACTGATCATTTTATGCGGAAAATCCACAGAGAAAAATAAAAGGAGGTAACGTTTCGAATTTGTTAAAGCCTTTGTCAAACCAGACTGACAAGAGGAGAAGGGAAGTGGGAGGATATGGTCTTATAAAGGATATGGTCTTATAAAAACTCATAAGCCAAATAATCCGGCAAGGCCGATTATTAGTTCAATTGGTTCGGCGGCTTATAAACTTTCTAAGTGGTTAGTCAAGGTTTTGTCCCCTATAGTTGGTACTATTTCCAACTCACACTTGACAAACAATGTGGACTTAGTTAATAAGCTATCCACACTGAATTTAAATTTTGATTTTAAACTAATAAGTTTCGATGTGACCTCTTCATTCACTAAAGTACCCGTTGATGACCTGTTAGAATTTCTACGTGAGGAATTGCCTAAATATAATTTGAGCTTGCAGACCAATAAAGTATTAGAACTTATCAAATTGTGTATAAAAGATAATTATTTTAGTTTTAATGAAAATTTTTTCAAACAAACATTTGGAATGGCGATGGGCAATCCTCTTTCCCCCGTTTTAAGTAATTTGTATACCTGGTTGATACCTGGTTGATGGGGTTCTGGGAGTTCTTCTACTCCCCAAGCCCGGCCCGAGGCCAGGCTCGACTTGTGAGAGTTTGATCCACCAGGCTGTTGCTTGGAGCGGCCCGCAGAGCCACATACCCACCACAGCCCGGCTGATCCGGGACTTCTCTTAGGAAACAGTCCAGTTTTCTCTTGAAGATGTCCACGGTTGTTCCGGCAATATTTCTTATAGTCGCTGGGAGGACGTTGAACAACCGCGGACCTCTGATGTTTATACAGTGTTCTCTGATTGTGCCTATGGCACCTCTGCTCTTCACTGGTTCAATCTTGCATTTTCTTCCATATCGTTCACTCCAGTACGTTGTTATTTTACTGTGTAGATTTGGGACCTGGCCCTCCAGTATTTTCCATGTGTATATTATTTGGTATCTCTCTCGTCTCCTTTCTAGAGAGTACATTTGGAGAGCTTTGAGACGATCCCAATAATTTAGGTGTTTTATCTCGTCTATGCGTGCCGTATATGTTCTCTGTATTCCCTCTATTTCAGCAATCTCTCCTGCTCTGAAGGGGGAAGTGAGTACTGAGCAGTATTCGAGACGGGACAACACAAGTGACTTGAAGAGTACAACCATTGTGATGGGATCCCTGGATTTGAAAGTTCTCGTAATCCATCCGATCATTTTTCTGGCTGATGCGATATTTGCTTGGTTATGCTCCCTAAACGTTAGATCGTCGGACATCATTATTCCCAAATCCTTGACATGCTGTTTTTCTACTATGGGAAGATTTGATTGTGTTTTGTACCCTGTATTATGTTTCAGATCCTCATTTTTGCCGTACCTGAGTACCTGAAATTTATCACTGTTAAACATCATATTATTTTCTGCTGCCCAATCGAAAACTTTGTTGACATCTGTTTGTAGTTTTTCAATGTCTTCAGCAGAGGTAATTTTCATGCTGATTTTTGTGTCATCTGCGAAGGATGACACGAAGCTGTGACGTGTATTTTTGTCTATATCAGATATGAGAATAAGGAACAGTAGCGGTGCAAGGACTGTACCTTGAGGTACAGAGCTTTTAACATCGCTTGGACTCGATTTTATCTGATTGACTGTTACTCTTTGTGTTCTCCACAACCACAACCCTATTACCAAAGGGTTGTGGTTGTCTCCACAACCCTATTACCAAAGCAGTATTTCCTTATATACTCTCATAAATCTAAATTTCTCCTGCATGTAACCTATTGTGCAGCCTGTGTCTAGTGAGTGTAGAATGAGACACTTGACTGTGTGAAAATAGGGAAGAGTGGCGTGGCAGGCACCAGCCTCGTCACCGTCCCTCTACTTCCTCTGGGAAGTGTGTGTGTACTCTGGAGTACTGCCACGAAGAGTGTATAGCGGAGCTATACACATCCTCGTGCCCTGTGGAGCCTCTCCGCTGCTAAGTATAGCTCAAGGATAATACTCGTGCTCTTTGTTAATGCTTCTTATTAACTATAAAACCCCAGCATTTTATATGTAATATTTCGTGCATTGTTGCAGGGGGTGGAGAGAGAGCGAGGGAGAGCACTGGGAGGGAGGAAGGTGTTGAGATACGCAAGCACCGCTAGCCCGGCAACTTGCGCTGGGTTCACCAGGAACCGGACCATAATGGCTAAATTGTTGTGTGGGCGGCGCAGGAGCGGGCGAATGTGGTCTGGTTCCTCACACCTCTCTCCCTGCCTCTCACCCAAGTTGGGAGTGGTGGGCGGCACCTTCCAGTTGCCAGAGTGCGGCAGTGTTTATCGTTGCTTTTTGTGTAAGGACCAGCAGAGTAAACCGCAGGAGGCCTGTTGACCCATTTCCTATTTGTAAATTATTAACATATTGAGGTAAATCTGCATTTTTGCAGCTGCCCTAGACTATGTGAAGGGTTATGTAGTGTGAAGCTGCGGCATGCTAATAAATCCTCACTTTTACAATCAAATGCTGATTGTCTTCTAGATGTTGTCCGAGTATGTTGTTGATTAGTCGTTCGACTGTTTATGTAATGGCTCTCATTAGGCTGCTGTGTGGTAGTGTTGGGGTCAGTGTTTGCTTGGTCTGCCATTCCCCTGGGCTCTAGGAGACTCCAACCGCGGACCTCACGCATGAGAGGCCGAAGCTCTATCTATATTTTTGTTTGCTTTACCTTGTCTTGGCGTGAGAATTGCTGTGGGAGTGTTCAAGAGGGTGGAGGAACAGGAGGCGAGGGAGACATTGTACTCAGCGAGGACAGTAATTAGACATTCTGGATGTTGTGTGAGAAATTGGTCAATCCCTGACGCTTGTGGCGCTGGACGAGGTGTGGCAAGGGAAGTCAGCCTGACCTCGGCTGGAGTCAGTGGAATTGTTAGTACTGGGTGTTGGGCGATGATGGGGTCAGGTGTTGTGTGCACCCGAGGTCGTTGTGGCGTGTCCGTGTTTCAACTGTGTGTATGTTTGGAAGTGTTGAGAGGTGTGGTGGGTGTGGGTGAAGGTTATCTTGGCCAAGTTGTGTAGAGACGGGCATGATTTCGCCAGGATTTGTGATTGGTGTGTGGGATGTGTTTAAATGTTGGGAAGATGTTCCCTCTAATTTCCTTTTTGAAGTCCCAGAACTCTTTTGGGATGGTTTCTCTCAGCAGCTCGGCCTTACCTATGAGGTGAATCTGGTGATCATCGAGGTTGTTAAGTGTGCTGTTGTGCACTGCTGCTTGGTTCCACAGCAGCGGGTCGCATGTGTGCGTATTGTTACCTGTTCTGGTAGCATATGTAGAGACGTTTGGATCAAATATAGATCAATGTTTAGCGTTTTGTGTGCGTGTACACCTTCCGGTATTGACGTCCCTCCCCCCTGCAGCTTGTGTGTACCTTCCGGTATTGACGTCCCCCTGCAGCTTGTGTGTACCTTCCGGTATTGACGTCCCCCTGCAGCTTGTGTGTACCTTCCGGTATTGACGTCCCCCTGCAGCTTGTGTGTACCTTCCGGTATTGACGTCCCCCTGCAGCTTGTGTGTACCTTCCGGTATTGACGTCCCCCTGCAGCTTGTGTGTACCTTCCGGTATTGACGTCCCCCTGCAGCTTGTGTGTACCTTCCGGTATTGACGTCCCCCTGCAGCTTGTGTTATTGTATTTTGTGTAACTGGGCGTCTCTCTCTGTGTCCACTGCCTAATCATTTCAGGTCTGTGTTAGCTATTTTTTTCCTTTTGAAAGCTTGCCAGGTTGCCCCGTTGCACGACACGTGCGGTGTGGCTACGGGAACGGGTGGTTTAAGAGTTGGAAGGACACATGCATGCTATTACGGGCTATCCATGCCCCGTACCACCTCTTGAGTGGCTTAATCTTCATCAAGCAGGTATGCTGTCAGTTTGTTAACGTTGTACTCGCGTATGTGACCCTATGTGCTCCCTACAGTCACTGATCGCTGCGTCCTCATTGGTCGAGGATAGTGTGGGAAGACAGCGGCGCTCATGTAGATGTTTAAGGTGTTAGGAAGCGTGCCCAAACGCCTCGTCTTGTCCGGGAATCGACCCTGAG
>WNGS01090837.1:7307-18589 GCA_020271785.1 Procambarus virginalis
CCTGCCCTGGGTCTACACCACCAGGGGGGGTGGGAAGGTTCCTGCCCAGGGTCTACACCACCAGGGGGGGGGGGGGAAGGTTCCTGCCCAGGGTCTTCACTGTTACGAATCTTGTTAAGATCCTCTCATTACTCTTATTATTGTATTACTGTATTGTCCTATTCTCAATTATTATAGCTCCGTTGTTGTATGATATGAGATTTGTATGTTTATGATATATATATAGCATGTATTAGTGTGCTTGAGTTGCATATTATTGTATGAGGCTTTCGTGTACAATTCTCATGGTTTTCTCTGTGAGGGTTGATCAGGTTGGATGTGACGAGCGTGGGAAAGTGTTGTCAAGCGTGTGTTTATGATTTAACCTTGATTTAATACTGCTATCTATTTGTCTGTAATGCTATTGTATAAATTAATGTAATTGTGTACTCTTATGATTAATAATGTCTTCATATTTAGTACTACCATTTATTATTAGTAAATCCACAATGTTATGTGGATAGTCAGTTGATTTGTTAGTAGACGCTTGGCCTGTGGACCAACGCGTGGGTCAGTAGCGTGGTGGCTGAGATCGAGTGGAGACATGTATTAAGTTAAGTCCTTGATTTGTATATTAGTCATTCAAAGTTTTTATTCCTGGTCAGATGATATTGTATTCTCTCAATTAAGTTTTTTAAGTGCTGTTGATATTGCTCATTGCTCGATAAGGATTTATTTTAATTTGCATGCTGATAATATTTCTGGCTTTATTACGTACCATTTAATTGTTGTTTGTCCCCCTTAGCATAAATATATTGTTCCCATTTTATGCAGTGCTTTATCTTATACCCCTAGACTTATATTATAAAGGCCGTTTTAAATCTTTTATGTACACTGCTGGGAGAAGAACCTTATTTAGTCTCAAGGGTGGTAACAAATGGAGGCCTGTGTCCGGGATCTTATACCATTAATTCCCTGTAATGTTTGTACAATTAACAGTGCTAATTATTAATAGCAATTGCCTTCCTAGGTACTCTGTGATTATCTAGTTACGCCTAATCAAGCCTATGTAATTATCTGTTCAATCTGAGCTGCTGTGAAAACTTTTCAACGCTTCACGATTTGAGGTAAGGGTTCAGCTTGTGCCAGGGCCAAGCATAATTTTCAGTGTTGTTTCAAGTGTAAGTGGTGATTATTGAGCCAACCATGGAGGATCAGGTTGTTGCGCTGGTAGATCAGCCAAATTTTGGTAAAATTAAAGACTTAAAGAAGTCTGGTTTGTTGTTGCTGGCTGATAAATTGAACCTAGCAGTTTCCAGTAAAATGTTGAAAGCTCAAGTGTTAAGAGTTATTGTCACACACTTGGTGGAGGAGAAGAGACTTGACGAAGAGTGTTTAGGAGATTTAGACGAAGAGTCAAGTGACAAGGTGGCAATCTTAAAGGTGGAGTTGGAGACTAAATTAGAAATGGCTAGGCTGGAAGCAGACAAGCAGAGGTTGGAGTTGCAGAACCAGCAAAAACAACTTGAATTGGAAGCAGATAAGGAAAGGTTGGAGTTGCAGAACCAGACAAGACACCTTGAGTTGGAGGCTCAGTTACGTCTAGCAGAGCAGCAGACTAAACAATTAGAAATTCAGCAGTTTATGGCTGAAAATAATAACAGGTTAGAACAGCAGAGGATTGCGGCAGGTTTGGGTGACACTAGTAATAATCCAGAGAGTACAAATAGTTCTTCTAAGTACAGTAAACGTGTAGATTTGCCTAAGTTTAATGAAGAAGATCCAGAAATATTTTTCTTGCATTTTGAGAAACTAGCAGTCAGCATGAATTGGCCTGTAGATCAATGGGTTAGCATATTACAAGGACAA
Source organism: Procambarus virginalis (assembly GCA_020271785.1). Taxonomy (NCBI): domain Eukaryota; kingdom Metazoa; phylum Arthropoda; class Malacostraca; order Decapoda; family Cambaridae; genus Procambarus; species Procambarus virginalis. Next base: position 9,156 of record WNGS01090837.1, read on the forward strand.
TTTAAGGGTAAAGCTCAAGAGGTATTTGCATCATTGCCTGCTGAGAATTCTTTCGATTTTAAATTTGTTCAGCAAAGTATTTTAAATGCTTACCAGCAGATCCCAGAGGCACATAGAATAAAATTCAGAAGTTTAAAAAGAGCACAGGACCAGACTATTTCTGATTTTGTAAGAGTAAAATTAAATCACTTTAACAGATGGATTAAAGCACTTAATATTACAGAGTTTGAGACTTTGAGAGACCTCATAGTAACTGAGGAAGTAATGGGATGTCTACCAGAGAAATTAGCTTTGTTTATGGCTGAAAATAAGCAAACCAATGATCTTATAAAATTAGCCAAGCTAGCTGATGAGCATGAACTACTTACTAAAGTGCCTTTTAGAGCACCCATTAATCATTTCAATGTTAAAACTAATCATTATGCTCATAAACATGTTTTCCAGACTCGACCAGCTACTTCACCTTCTCCCCTTAACCCTTCTCCTGTAAAGCCTAAATCTGAGAAACAACCGACAGGGTTGTCAACCTTAAGTAATGTAGTGAATAAGCCTGCAGTGGGTTCGGCTATTCCGACCACTAGCAGGTATTGCACGCATTGCAGGAGAAGAGGTCATGTGGTAAATTCATGTTATGCTTTGCACCCAGAGTTGAGACCAACTGGTCTAATATTGAGTAGGGGTTTGCAAACCATTAATGCCAATGTTGCTTCAGTCATGCCCAAGTGGATGACTAATTTTGATCCATACCTACATTCGGGAACCCTATTATGTACTAGTGGAACCTGGAAACCAGTCCAGTTGTTAAGGGACACTGGTGCTTCCCAGTCTTTAATTTCTCGCCGTGTTCTTACTGATGTTAGCACAGAAGACACTGGAGAGGTAGTGTTATTGCAGGGACTTGGAGGGCTCATCCAGCGTGTACCATTAATTAAGGTTAACCTGAATTCTTCTATTACACCAGGTTGGTGCACTGTAGCAGTCAGTGAGCAGTTGCCCATTCCTGGGATTGATATAATTGTAGGTAATGATTTCGATAAATGTAAATTTAGTGGGACCGATTGTCCTGTTATGTATACTAAACCTAATGCAGTACTGGCTCAACCAGATGAGGATGATGGTGTCATTTATCCAGCCTGTGTTGTGACCAGATCCATGGGTAAGCAGAATGTGGTAAGTCCTGCTACTACCAAGGTGGATGTTCTCGAGGCCAGGACCCCTTCAGACAGGGAGGTGGAGGTGGACCTTGAAGATACATTTATAGCTCACGTGGATGTCGAGAGTGAGGCCGGTGCCAAAGCCCTAATTTATTCTGACCCAGATGGTCTGGAAGATGTGGCCCAGGTACCACTTCCTTGCCCGCTCGCTCCAGTTGTAGAGTTCCAGACCTTGCGTAAGTTACAGAGTACTGATCCCAGTCTAGCTGAGTGTTATGCAGAAGCAGCCGACTCCATCGATACTTTGGAGGAGAGTACGGGTTGTTATTTCAAGGATCAATGTCTGATGAGAAGATGGAGACCATCAGGAACTCCCTCATCAGAGGATTGTGAGTTTAACACCCAGCTCGTTGTGCCAACAGAGTATCGGGAGCAGGTATTGCAAGCTGCTCATGATGACCTGATGGGAGGCCATCAAGGTATTACCAGTATGTATCATAAGATCTGTAAACTTTTTTATTGGCCGAAACTTAAAAAAGATGTGGTCAGATATTGCCACAACTGTGTTGTGTGTCAGACTGTTGGTAAGCCTAATCAGACTGTGCCACGAGCACCATTATATCCTATTGTAGTGCCAGAGGAGCCATTTACTCATGTGGTACTGGATTGTGTCGGACCTTTACCCCGTACAAAATCCGGAAATATGTATATGTTCACTATCTTATGTATGACCACCAGGTTCCCTGAAGCGTATGCTTTACGTAATATTAGAGCTTCTACTATTATCAGGCAGTTGGAACGATTTTTTTCACTTTTTGGGATGCCCCGTGTAATTCAAACTGATAATGGGAGTAATTTTTGTTCCACCATCTTTAAAAATTTCTGTAGCAGTTTTGGTATAAAACACAATTTTTCAAGTCCTTACCATCCTCAGAGTCAAGGGGGAATCGAGCGGTTCCACCAAACTCTCAAGAAAATGTTGAAGGCGACTGGGGAAGATTCACCCAGACATTGGGATGAGAATCTGCCATTTGTTTTATTTGCGGCTAGAGATGGATTGCACAGTGCACTAGGTTGTTCTCCATTCGAACTTGTATTCGGACATCAGGTGAGAGGACCTTTAAAGATGTTATTTGAACACATGTTAGGAGATGTTACAGCTAGGCAGAGTGAGCGTTACCTGACGGATGTCAAGAGCAAGCTGTCCAGAACGAGGGAGTTGGCCTTACGACATCTAGGTGAACAACAACAGGTAATGAAGCAGAAACATGACCAGAGGTTCAAGGCCAAACTCAGAGTTTTTGAGCCAGGAGATTTGGTATTGGTTTTGAAGCCTCGTATGGGTACGTCTATGTCTAACAAATTCGCAGGACCGTATCAAGTAGTCAAACGTCTTGGGGAGGTTACTTACAAGGTCTGCCATCCCAAGCAGAAACGACAGACCATGAGTGTACATGTAAACCGGTTGAAGGCTTATTGTGGGCCTAGTATTGTGGCTTGTTGTGTTGCTGAGGAGGAAATTCCTGAAGAGTCGAGTGTTGCTGAGGAAGATAGTAATATTTGTTTGTCTAATTCCAGTAGTTCCGGGGAAGAATTGTTGAGTCATTTGCAGGAGGAGGAGAGAGCAGAGTTCCAGGATCTTTTGGATGTGTCTTCTAGCTTGTTTGGGGAGGTCCCCACTCAAACCTCTCTCATTACTCATGATATCACCCTGACAAATGTGACTCCAATTCGGTTGCACCCTTATCGAGTGACACCCGAGAAACGTCGTATCATCCAGGAGGAGGTTGATTATCTTCTTCGACATGGGTTCATTAGACCCAGTCAGAGTTCCTGGAGTTCGCCATGCCTATTAGTACCAAAGCCAGAAGACAAGTGGAGATTAGTAGTGGATTATAGAAAACTCAACCAGGTAACTACAGTTGATGTTTATCCGTTACCTTTATTAGAAGAATGTGTTGATACTTGTCGGGGTTTCACGGTGTTCTCGTAAGAGAAGGGTTAAAGCAACAGTAGACCGGATCTCCTTTCCAGGTGGTTGCTCCAACCATAACCCTTACTCACCGTCGTTCGGCGGGTCTTCCCTCAATCCCTTAGGCTCCACTGCTGGCCTCGGAGAGTATCCCAGTCGATCTCACAACCGGCCTTTAGATTATGAGATGAGTGGGTGCACAGATCGTTCCCTCAATCTGTGGCCCTCCCGACACCGAACTCTTACATAGCCTTCAAGGTCGCCAGCTGGTTTTGTTAGATGTCCAGTAACACTGCAGTGGTTAGGTGTAATTGTGGCAAGAGCCAAATCTAGTAATATAGTATCAGGCAGGTCACTCTACTTTATATCATAACACGGTCACAAGATAAAATGGAGGGGATGATATCAAACACCAAAGAGTTTTGGTATTTTACTTAAAAAAACAACGAGAAATATATATGCATCAATGTATCAGAATTAATATATGACGATTGCTCCATTCATAGCATAATATTCTAGAGCGCACCATATGTCAACATCGGCACGTGTCACCTGTCAGAAATGCCAGCTGACCGGGCCCTCGCGATCGTGGGAAAGACTAGTACTTGTTTTCTAATTGTCACGATCACCGTTTATTTAACTTTTTCCAAAACACTATTCAACGTTCACATGGCTTACTTATGATTTCACTGGCCTCACGATCATCATCTTATTCACAATACTCTCACAGTGACTTTTCACTGTACCAAAAGATTACTCTATTCTTAATAATATTTACTGTGAATGCACTCACTTGATCACTGAACTTTTCTTTATATTTATACTTCCTCTTAAAGAGATATCACTGGCAATCACTTCATATATATATTATTCAGCACACAATCATGTCATATATAAATCAGTAATCGAACTTCAGGCATATATATATCAATAGATCATCGAGATCAACACACAGGCATTTATATCGATAGATTATGGAGATCAACACGCGGGCACTTATATCAATAGATTATAGAGATCAATCCACAGGCATTTATATCAATAGATTATAGAGATCAATCCACAGGCATTTATATCAATAGATTATATAGAGTTCAATACACCAATATCTGGTTCACTACCAATATATATATAATAATAATAATCACAGATCAATAATAATAGTCACAGTAAATTCTCTGATGAATCTTGGTGCTTGCACACACCCACACATAGATATATATAGTGTAAATTGATACTGTGAGCGCTCTGGGTAGCCTCACCACACACTGTGCTCTCTGTGACTTAGACTCAAGTGAGACTTGCTCACGACATACAAATATACCGACAAGATATATATAGCTAACTAAAGGGGAAATGGGAGGGAACTGTAAACACCTACTTCACCTATCCTAGGATGACAGTTGGGTTGTAGCTCCTGGTCCGGGCTCTCGCCTCGTTCATCCAGAAACACAAGCCCACACCTTAGGATGTCGCGTCTCGCCGCTTCTGTACACAGCAGGTCCGTGCTTCTTTCCCTACAGTACGTCGCTGGGTTGAAGTCGGTCTCCTGGCCGTCAACTTTCCTCCCAACTACGGCAGCCAGCCTACTTCTCGGCGGTCGTCGTACGTTTCCCAAATAGTTCTTATCACTGTACTCCCAGAGTAACTGCCTCTCACCACTACGAAGTCACTGAAGTTATCAGCCGTACCAGACGACACACGCACAGCACCCGACTTCAGAGCACTTGAAGCTCACAACACCGTCAATTCCCTCGTCGTCTAGATATAATGCTAGGTATTTGGGAAGACTTCTCGACGTGCTTGCATCCAACTGTTGACTCGTAGGGTTCCACGAAGGTGGGGTTACTGTCAAACTTGACAGGATCGTCGATCACACGTTCAACCTGGTTGACAAGGACTGTCAACCTGGTTCCCTCACGGTGGGTGGCCCGGCCACTAAGCTGCCTCTTATACTGGTGAACTGCCAACGACGACACACGTCGATGCCCGGCCCACTTCTTGCAACGCACCTGTCCCCTGAGCACTTGTTGCTCAATATTCTGTCAATTCCTTAGCTGAGCCACTACTGGGCTGCAGGAAGACCTCACAGAGTGCGTGCCAACAACTGGAGACGCTTAAATCCACCGGAGTTCGGTAAATCCGTCACTCTGACAGGATGACCGATCGCGCGTCCTACCTCTCGGACGTGTCGTGAAAGACTGATACCGCCTGGCGCCAACACGGCTGGACCCCCTGCCTATGTGACGTCACTTTTCCCAAAGTTGGTTTTCATTGGCTCCCAGTGCCATGTCGCTGACGGTGACCAATCTGGTGCCACTGACGTCACACAGTTTTGGCGGGAGGACAGACTCGCCAGCGCCATATTGGCTCCCTAAAGGGCCTATCCCACAGGCCAAAATGTTCTATTTTCTCAAATTTCTCGGCTCATCGAGAATACTGTTTTCTCCCACACATGTTCAATTGTTGCCTGCAATGTAGAGAACGCTCGGGAATAGTGGACATGACTCTTACAGCAGGCGTGGGAGAATTAGAAGGGGGGGAACACCGTCACAATATATATAATTGTTATATATATATATATATATATATATATATATATATATATATATATATATATATATATATATATTATATAACTGAAAACTCACACCCCAGAAGTGACTCGAACCCATACTCCCAGGAGCAACGCAACTGGTATGTACAAGGATGCCTTAAACCACTTGACCATCACGACCGGACATAAGGAAGTGATAGCCTGAGCTATATGAACCACTTCCCCGCCGGCACCTGGATGGTTATCTTGGGCATAGCATTTTATCAAATCACCTCATTTTTGGGGCAACACGTGAGGAACACAAATGCAAACAAGCCTGAATGGTCCCCAGGACTAGATACAACTGAAAACTCACACCCCAGAAGTGACTCGAACCCATACTCCCAGGAGCAACGCAACTGGTATGTACAGGGATGCCTTAAACCACTTGACCATCACGACCGGACATAAGGAAGTGATAGCCTGAGCTATATGAACCACTTCCCCGCCGGCACCTGGATGGTTATCTTGGGCATAGCATTTTATCAAATCACCTCATTTTTGGGGCAACACGTGAGGAACACAAATGCAAACAAGCCTGAATGGTCCCCAGGACTAGATACAACTGAAAACTCACACCCCAGAAGTGACTCGAACCCATACTCCCAGGAGCAACGCAACTGGTATGTACAGGGATGCCTTAAACCACTTGACCATCACGACCGGACATAAGGAAGTGATAGCCTGAGCTATATGAACCACTTCCCCGCCGGCACCTGGATGGTTATCTTGGGCATAGCATTTTATCAAATCACCTCATTTTTGGGGGCAACACGTGAGGAACACAAATGCAACAAGCCTGAATGGTCCCAGGACTAGATACAACTGATATATATATATATATATATATAATATATATATATATATATATATATATAATATATATATTATAATATATAGATATATATATATATATATATATATATATATATATTTATTTATATATATGGACTCTGAATAACAAGGTACTATCTACAATGAAAACTGATTAAATCTCAGCTGTGACAGAGGGACGTAGATGGAGTCTACTGTATGCCAGTCTGGAAACAGTTTTAGATAGTGATACTTGGAGCACGTGATGGTTTGGGGATCACAAGCTTCCTCAAGTGGTGTTGCACCATGCTGCATATGATAATTTCGTAATTTCTACCTCAAACTAGTATTCACACACATATAAAGTAGTATCTAAATATTTGGAGGGAAAGGAGTTGCACTCACGTGGGAATTTTGGTACGCCCACAGCGTTACGACATATCTACCTACATGAACTTATTTAAGAGCATGTTAAATAGAACAATGAGGAGCTAATCAGAGACATTACTGTCTCAGACACTACGTACTCAGACCACAAGCTCATTGAAGTGCAAACTAACATTAATAACGGTAGTAGGCCCAAGAGAATCAACAAGCGAGAAGGGTTATTCAATAAATTAAATTTTAATAATAAAAGGATAGATGGGAGAAAATAAACAGGGAACTTACAAACATTCAATGGGAAAATGTCCTAAGAAATGAAAATCCTACACAAGGAATAGAAAAACTGACTGCTGAAGCATATGAAGTCTGTCTGAAACATGTTCCTTTGAGGAAAGCCAGAAAGAGGTCTAATTTAGAAAGAGAACGCAGACGACATTACAAAAGGAGGAAGAAATTAACGGAAATGCTTAAGCATACACGACTCTCAATACAGAGAAGAAATAATTTAAACAGGGAGATTGAAGAAATCGAACAGAGACTGAGGCATTCCTATCAGACTGAAGAAAGGCAACTAGAACAGAAAGCAATTCAAGAAATAAAGAAAAAAAAAACAAAATATTTCTTCACATATGCTAAATCAAAAACGAAAACCACTGCCAGTATTGGACCTATTCGTATTAACGAAGGTACATACACAGAGGATGACAAAGAAATTAGTGAAATCCTAAAAAAGCAGTATGAAGACATGTTTAGCACTCCGATACTCAGCATGAAAGTGGAAGATTCGGACACTTTCTTTATGAATGATACTCAAACACATGTAAATATAACTGATATCAGCACGAGCGTGGAAGACTTTGAAAGAGAAATTGACAATATGCCCATGCACTCAGCCCCAGGTCCAGACTCATGGAATTCAATATTTATAAAGAAATGCAAAGTGCCAGTAGCACAGGCGCTCAGTATAGTGTGGAGGGAGAGCTTGGACACAGGGGAGATACCAGACGCGCTTAAAGCAGCAGACATTGCCCCTCTACACAAGGGTGGTAGTAAAGCATTGGAAAAGAATTATAGACCAGTTGCACTAACGTCCCACATAATAAAAGTATTTGAGAGAGTGATCAGGAGTCAGGTCACTAGATTCATGGAAACCAATGACCTCCACAATCCAGGCCAACATGGATTTAGAGCAGGAAGATCATGCCTCTCACAGCTACTTGACCACTATGACAAAATCACGGAGGCATTAGAGGAAAAACATAATGCAGATGTCATATACACTGATTTTGCAAAGGCATTCGACAAATGTGACCATGGAGTGATTGCACACAAAATGAGGTCAATGGGTATAACTGGTAAAGTAGGACGCTGGATACTCAATTTCCTGTCGAACAGAACACAAAGAGTAACAGTCAATCAAGTAAAAAGAGTCCGAGCGCAGTTAAAAGCTCTGTACCTCAAGGTACAGTCCTTGCACCACTGCTGTTCCTTATTTCATATCAGACATAGACAAAAACACAAGACACAGCTTCGTGTCATCGTTTGCAGATGATACAAAAATCAGCATGAAAATTACCTCTGCTGAAGACATTGATAAACTACAAACAGATATTAACAAAGTTTTCGATGGGCAGCAGAAAATAACATGATGTTTACGGTGATAAATTCCAGGTACTCAGATACGGCAAAAATGAGGATCTTAAACATAATACAGGGTACAAAACACAATCGAATCTGCCCATAGTAGGAAAACAGCATGTCAAGGATTTGGGAATAATGATGTCCGACGACCTAACGTTTAGGAGCATAACCAAGCAAGTATTGCGTCAGCCAGAAAAATGATAGGATGGATTACGAGAACCTTCAAGTCCAGAGATCCCATCACAATGGTTGTACTCTTCAAATCACTTGTGTGTGTCCCGTCTTGAGTACTGCTCGGTACTCACTTCCCCTTCAGAGCAGGAGAGATTGCTGAAATTGAAGGAATACAGAGAACATATACGGCACGCATAGACGAGATAAAGCACCTAAATTATTGGGATCGTCTCAAAGCTCTCCAAATGTACTCACTAGAAAGGAGACGAGAGAGATACCAATATATACACATGGAAAATACTGGAGGGACAGGTCCCAAATCTGCACAGTAAAATAACAACGTACTGGAGTGAACGACATGGAAGAAAATGCAGAATAGAACCAGTGAAGAGCAGAGGTGCCATGGGCACAATCAGAGAACACTGTATGAACATCAGAGGTCCACGTTGTTCAACGTCCTACAGCGAGCATCAGAAATATTACAGGAACAACCGTGGACATCTTCAAGAGGAAACTAGATTGTTTCCTTCAAGGAGTGCCGGACCAACCGGCTGTGGTGGGTATGTGGGCCTGCGGGCCGCTCCAAGCAACAGCCTGGTGGACCAAACTCTCACAAGTCAAGTCTGGCCTCGGGCCGGGCTTGGGGAGTAGAAGAACTCCCAGAACCCCATCAACCAGGTATCAACCAGGTAAACCAGGG